>JAOTQJ010140810.1:14745-30117 GCA_025642045.1 Solanum sejunctum
TAGCATCTTCTCCAATACCTCAAGAAGAGGGATGTTGATGGATAATTGCTTAAGCATAGAGAGAAAGTGTTTGAACTTGCCTTCCTCCTCCCTCTTTTTGTTCTTTGAGGGAAATGAGTAATAAGCATAGGAATAGGCTTATACCTTTGTAGTGCTTGAGTTGTTTCACTTACCCATCCTTGACATAATCATCTCCTCAAGCAAATCCTTATCTGTAACTATCTCCTCCAAACATCTTCTACATCAACTGGCATAAGAGGATTAATGGTGCTCTTGCCACCCTTAGTAGTAACCGCCATACATTGCCCTTTATTTTTTGGATTTTGCACCATATTGCTAGGTAATATGCCCTTCTGATGATAATTTCGTTGAGTTGACACTTGACCAAACTATTGTTCAAGCTATTTAATAGCCATAGAATAAGACTCTATATTTTGATTAATATTTGACATATTCGATTTTGTTCCTCTTAGAGTTTTATCTTGTGTCTCAGCATTCTTCAATAGGCCATCAAATATCTCCTCAATTATGGAAGTGCTTGCACCTATGTCACGGTTATGTGTTGGCACAGATGCACCATTTCTTAAGCCTTCTCTGTAGCCCTAATCTGATTCTAGACCCCTATTACTATCATAATAAACACCTTGATTGTCTCTATAAGTTCCATCTATACCATAGTTTCGACCTTAGTTTCCTTAACCTTAGTGCCTATATTCCTAATTGGACCAATAGGCCTTAGTCCAGAAACTCACTGATTGATCATTGACAAAACAAACATCCTTGTAAAAATATTCTCCACGTACATAGTTGCACGTGTAGGTTGGTGAACCACCGTATTTACTCTTTCTTGGTTCTGCTTTATTGTCATAACAATGATTATACGAAGTTGCGCTAGTTGTAGTATGATCTCCTCATTAATTTTGGCTTGCTCTGAACCAACATTAACAGTATATGAACAATTGATGAAAGCTTTATCCTGTTGCCTCCATGCATTATTCATCTTGACCACTTGCTCTATATGCTCTGCAATCCTTGCAAATGGTTGATCTAGAAATATGCCTTCCATAATAGTATTAGCACAAGCCGGACTATTCTCATCAAAGGCATGGTAGAATATCTCCACCAATGCAGCATCATCTATCTTGTGGTTAGGGATGCTCCTCAAATACTTAGTAAACTCCTCCCATATAGTGCTAATCGAATCAATAGAAAGTTGCTCAAAGTTGTTGATCTGGTCCTTCAATTTGAGCTTCTTCAATATACGGAAGTACCTCTCCAAAAAAGGCCTTCTACAAATCCACCAACTAGTGATTGAACTCTGTGGGAGCTCAGATAGCAATAATACAGCATTATCTATAGAGCCAATGGGAAAACACGAAGTCCTATAGCATCCATAGATATATTTTGCGTCCCTATCACACTATTATAAGAAAATGCCATATTATGCAAGTGGCTATAAGGATACTCTTATATTAAGTTCGCAAATAATCCACGGTTCTGCAGCATGTAAAGTAACCCAATAGAGAATATGTACTTTGTCTCTGGCAGTAGTCGTTGTAACACAATAGCTCCTACCACATCCAAAGCCAGGGGATTCAACCTATACTAATTCCATCTGTAAGCATTGCCATTGAACTCCTGAGGTTGTGGAATGTTCTCCGAAGGAGGTGGGTTCTCATTCTATCATAATCATTATTACCCTGGTGCAAGTTCATATTTTCCATGTTGTTGACATTTTCTTGGGCCATTCCCCTTACAATCCATTGGGTCTCTAGATCAAATAGAGTTAAGGGATTTCCTTGACTCCGAGTGTGGGCATACACTACAAATAAACACAAACATATACCAAAGTAAAATACAATTGAACTAAGGATTAACACTTGAATTACAATTACTACTGAATTCAACTAAGTCTAGTTGTATCACCTGGCAATGGCTCCAAAATCTTTGATCACGCAAGTTATACCTCATTTTTAGAGGATGAAGTGGTCATTGTCAAATATAAAACCTAACCTAGGTTTGGGTCGAAATCCATAGGGAATACATAGACTCATGAGAATTCACAAATAAGCAATTCAAGTAATTAAACAACTCAATCCCCCTAAAGAGGGGTTTGAAATAATTGATAAGAAAGAAATTAAACTTACTATTGCGATAGAAAATCTATAATAGAAAGCAAATAGGGTATTATGTTCCCCATGATTCCCCAACTTAGTATCACCAGATAACCCAATTCTTGACTAGAGTATAGCATGCAGGATGGTAATTTAAGTTCACCAAGCCCTTTGGTCAAAGGTGAGAGGTGAATTTCATAATATGACTTGGCCAATCTCTATAGTGTGCAATGCTAACCATTACCTATAAGTCCCAGTCAACCTCCTCTTGGCCCAGTTTGATATATTAGAAAAGAGCGCATCATTGAAACTTGTTAATCAATCTCTTTACCTATTCATTGGTACCTTCGTCCAATAAGTAATACTAGGCAATTTCTAATGTTAGCCACCAATAAAAACATGCAAAAGAAAGAGAATTGATTAATACATGTAAATACATATTCCAAGAATAGCAAATTATCTAGATTTACTTTGTTAGATCTTCTTGGTTACCAGAACCCCAAGTTGTGGATTTAGCTACTCATCCTATGGGTAGATAAAAAAAAATTATAATTTGAGAAAACATAATTAAACACTTACCAAATTGAGTTGAGATTCAAGCAAATCCAAAATTGGTTGAGAATCACAATATTTTAAGATCAAATTAATTCACAAGTATATTCTCTCAATTTTCTCTCTAAGTATTGTATTTTAACCATAATTACAATGAAATTGAAGGCGCTCTCTGAATAATGACCTAAATATAATATTTATAGTAATTACAATTAAGTCCTTAATAAAATAGAAAAATTGGTTGGTGGACTCTATGAAAGGTCTTTATGACTCATAATGTGATTTATGAGTTATAATAAAGGTCTCATAATCAACTTTTGGGATCTTGAACTTCTCTTTTACGAACCATCTTCACGACTTGTAAACTAATTTATGACTCATAATTCAGACTCGTAGGTTTTAACTGCTTCAAATTATCCCTCTCTGGAAATCTTCATGATATCTATTTATACAACTTATAGAATGCTCTACGACTCATATAGAGGTCTCGTATAGCTGATCTTCAGATATCATCTTTCACTGGAATTTATGACAAAACTTTATCTATGATTAGTATAGGGTCTAGTAAATCACCAAAAACCAGAAAACTCTGCAAGTTTGTCCCATGTCATGACCAACCTGCTTCCCTACAAAACTAAACACAAAAACACATAAAAATAATAACTGTCACATTGAGAATACACAAAATCCTAATTTTTGAGAAATCAAAGTGTTGTATTTTGACAGAACATTAGCATGCATCATTATATAACATAAATGGCCTATACATATCCACTAAATTAGCCTACAAGAGCTCATATAGTGGCACATAGTTAGGGACAATGAGATTCATCTCCAACGAGTCATGCCTCAACTAATGGAATGAGCCCCAATATCAAAGTCTTCTTAGTTCTAAATCAACCTATGGAATCCTTAAAACATATATTTAGTCAATTCATGACACTTGGAATTACAAGTAGCAATCATAGAAGTAGCTCGAACTTAAGGAACCACCAAGTGAGAATCATCCTTTCATTTTGTAGACCTTCTTAAACATCTTCTAGGCAAATTGTCAAAATGTTTTTATATTTTACTAGTCATATCTTTAGAATATAATTTAATTCCCTAATTATAATTATAAATCATACAAAGATTTACTTAAAACTTAGTGGGCTAATTGTTAACTTAAAATATCATAAATCATGGAAATATGCTCATCCAAACCATATGAAAATAGCCCACACTTCATCATGCATAAAACACATCATCAAGGTCATCATCAATAACTTACGTATATGTAAATACTTAGTAAAATATCGTAAGATATCAATGACATCACTTCATAACATAAAAAATCACAAAATCATAAATATCATGCATATTAACTTGAAGAAACTTAAGAAAAAGATGAAGTGCTTTATGAAGGACTCTGTGGGTGAAATGAGACTCACAAATCAAACTCACATACCTCAATTATTCTACATGAACAAAAGCTTGAATCCTTTGGGAAGAACTTGAAAACTATAACCTTGCCTTGACCCTTTTTAGAGAAAGTATTTGCCTTAGGAAATTTTATGAATGAGAGAATGGGATAATGACTAGGATCCTTAGGTTTCTGAGGTCTGTTTTGGGCCCCTTTTGACCCCAAAAATGACATATTATAGGGATATTATTTGTAGAAATGAAAAAACTACCCTTCATTAAAACTACCAAAATGAATGTATGAAAGCCCAATATGGGAAATGGTTTGAATGACGAACTATAATCCTATCCATCCTATTGTGCTATTCCAATCTTTAAAAACTGTTTTTCCAATCCAAACAATAAGAATATCTTCCACAGGTCATGTACTGACTTATGGGTTGTGGTTGGACTCATAGATCAATTCGACACTTGGTCAATTTTCTTACTTTTAGGGATCCATCTACAAACGGTATATACAAACCATATAATGGATAATGGACCATCCTGTTGGCTTGTAGATTTCTTTCCTTAATCTATGAATTTGCTTCATGTCTGATACTCTTATCTACGAGCCGCACTATTCTTTGGGTCGTCGTTAGGTACATGGGTTACCCCATACTTGGAAATATTTTCGCATTCTTGAAGTTTATGTTTAAGGAACCGATTTACTGGACATATAGAGTCCTTGTAAACTAACCCTAGTTCATTTTCTACCCAACTTATTATGCTCCTTTAAGCTCCTAAACTGGGGGTCATTACAATATCTCACATTGGGAACATTCATCCCCGAAGGTACTTAAAGTAGGCTCTAAGGAGTTACTCATCAGCTAATAACCTAGCATGCATGAAAAAAATGCAACTTAAAATCATTTCATGAGAAATTCAAAATCCATATTCAAAATATGTATCAAAATAGTAGATAAACATAAGAATGAGTGTATGCAGCACACAAAAAAATGTAAGGAATTAGAGGTTTTAGGTAAGAGTTTCTTAATACCTTAAAATTGAGTAGGGTGGAACAAATATAGGTAACACTTCATCATACCACCTTCCACTTCTCATGTAGCACCTTGAACTTGTTAATTTCTCCAAAGCACTTTTGACGGATGAAACTTCCTTGTTCCTTACCCTTTTCACTTACCAATCTAGAATCTCAATGGTACCTCCTAATAATTCAAATTCTCTTCAATGTTCACCTCTTCCAAAGGAACTATGGAACTTCGATCACCTACGAACTTCCTCAAAATTGATACAAGAAAGACCATTTGAATTAAATGTATCTTATTGGGTAGATCCAACTCCTATGCCAGTTTTTCCGTTCTTCTCACAACTTTGTAAGCCCCTACATATCTAGGGCTTAATTTCCCCTTTTTATTGAATTGTATCACACCTTTCATAGGAGACACCTTCAAGTAGATCCAATCTCCAACTTGGAACTCAAGATTAGTCCTCCTTACATCATAGTAGGACTTTTCTTGGCTTTAGACCATTTAAAATTTTTCCCTATGCTTTTAATTTTCTCCATAGCATTCCTGACCATCTTTGATCCTAGCAGTGCCACCTCATCGACTTTAAACCACCCAATAGGTGACCTATTCAACCTAACTTACATCTGATGTGGTTCGATCTCAATGCTTGACTGATAGCTAATATTGTAGGCGAACTCAATAAGTTGCAAATACTCATCCCAACACCCTTTGAATTACAACACACAAGCTCTCAACATATCCTCCAAACTGCAAATCGTCTTGTCGACTTGTCCGCCAATTTAGGAATGAAAAGTGATACTCAATTTCACCTTATTACCAAGACACCTTTAGAAAGATCTCCAAATATAAGAGGTGAATTGGACACCATGATCCGATATAATGGACAATGGAATCCCATGCAACCTTTCTATTTCTCGAATATATGAATGAGCATAATCTTAGGCCTAATTGTATTCTTGTCCAGTACAAAGTGGGCAAACTTTGTCATATTATCCACTATCACCCATATGGTATCAAAGTTCTTTTAGTCATTCGCAACCCCACCACAAAATCAGTGTTGACTTCTTCCCACTTCCAAGTAGGGACATCAAAGTCTTTGGATAGACCACCTAGCCTTTAATGCTCCACTTTGACTTATTGACAATTGGCACACTCAGACACGAATTAGGCTATATTCTTCTTCATCCTATTCCACTAATAAATCTCCTATAACTCTCTATACATCTTTGTTGTGTTGCGATGAATGGAATTTTAATTATGAGCCTTTTGTAATATCATCTTCCTCATCTCACACTCATTGGGTACATACAACGTCCCTTCATATCGGAGTTCCCTATGTCTCCCTTGTGAGAAAACTTCTTCTTTTACTTCCTTCACCAATGCTTTCAACTCGACTAAGCCAGGAACAAGGTCTTGCATAAAATTAACCTCCTTAGTCAAAGAATATTTAGACCTATGAAAGCACCATTGCACTATTATTTTTGGACTCATTCAACCTTTCCCCTAACCTACCCAGCCTATGGAAATCTTCGGCGAACTCTCTTTTCCATCATCTTCACTATGCGACACACAATCAATGGAAACTCTACTAAGAGCATCGGCTACCATATTGGCCTTTCCTAGGTGATACTTCGCACACATGTCGTAGTCTTTGAGTAGCTCTAACCAACTTTATTGCCTCACAATTAGATCCTTTTAGATGAACACATATTGGAGGCTCTTGTGGTCATTGAAGATGTCCACATGAACCAGATATAAGTAATATGGCTAAATCTTCAAGGCAAACCCCACTGCCGCAAGCTCAAGATCCTAAGTCAGGTAATTCTCCTCATGTAACTTCAATTTTTTTTAATGATAAGGAATTACCTTGCCATGTTGCATTAGCAAGCATCGCAACTGAATTCTTCATACATCACAATAAACAACAAACCCATCATTTCCTTTTGGCAATGTCAATATTGAATCCAAAGCTAGTCGATCTTTCAATGTTTGGAAGTTGTTCGTACACTCATTTGTCCACACAAACTTTTCTTTATTTTGAGTAAACTTGGGGAGAAATGGAAGAGAAATCTAGCACAAACATTCTATAATATCCTACAAGGCCCAAGAAACTCTTTATTTCCATAGGAGTCAATGACCTTGGCCAATTTCTTACCACTTTGATCTTCATAGGATTAACTATGATACCATAATGTGATAGCATACCTAAGGGACGAAACTTCATCTAGCCAAAACTCACACTTGTCAAACTTTGTATAAAGTCTTTGCTCCCTTAGGGTTTGCAATACCAACCTCAAGTGCTCCATATGCTCTTCCTCACTTCGAGTGTCGATTTGGATGTCATCAATGAAGACCACTATGAACATGTCAAGGCAAGGTTTTAACACCCTATTCATAAGATCCATGAATATAGTTGGGGAATTCATAAGATCAAATGATATCACTACAAACATGAAGTGACCAAACCTAGTCTAAAATATTGTCTAAGGGATGTCACTTTCCCTCACCTTCAATTAGTGAAACCCATATCTCAAGTCAATTTTGGAGAACTCACTAGGGATTGAAACTTGATTCTATGGGTTCTACAAATGATGGAAGCATAGAACGCATGTAACCGATCCATCCCGATTATTACATCAAAGTCTATCATAGAAAGATCAATTAGATCACAAAAGACCACTTTATGCCAATTATAGATAGGACAATTTCTATAGATTCTTTGGCAAAAATGGACTCTCCTATAGGGTTTCTTACTTCATAGTGCTCATGAAGGACTTTAAAACATGCATGAAATTGATTTATAAGAAATGGGGTCACAAATGACTCGAAACATGCATGAAATTGATTAACCAGAAATGGGGTCACAAATGACAACTTAGCAGTGATATCTAATAAGGCAGATGCATCAAAATTGAAAAATTTCAACACACTAGTGATGTATTGAGAGCCGCTCCAACCTCTTGTAAATTTTAGAGAGCATAGAGTTTATTAGTCCTTTAGTCACCTTGAACTTGCCCATCAGGGCCTTAGAGCCTTGGACTACTGCTTTTACAATCCTTTGTGTGATGACAAGTCTTATCGCACTTGAAGCAGGTATCCAAACTGGCTAAGCACTCTCCATTGTGGAGACTTTAATACTTGTGGCAACTTAGGCTTTGGGGCTAAGGTGCAACCCTTTTGTCCTTAGTAGTCTGGAGAAGAGTGTTAATAGACCCTTGTCCACCTTGCCTTCGGCCACCTTGGAACTTGTGACCTCCACTTCTTTGGTGAGAATAATTGCCGCCATCTACCCAAGCCCTCTTGGACTCCTTTTTCATCTCCCTTTGCCTCTACTTCTCTATTTTCTCTATGTAAGTCATCAATTGGGAGATATCCATATCCTTTATAAGCAAGGATATCATATATTCTTTGTACACCATGTCAGATACATTAGAGATAAACTTGCTCTTACAGGTCCTTGGATCTGCAACTATGAAAGGAACGTACTTGGAAAGTTTAATGATTTGAAAGCATACTACCTCATACTCATAGACCCTTGCTTGAGGTTGATGAGCTCTTCGACCTTGGCCTCCCTTAGCTCAACCAGAAAGAACTGATCTGAGATGGAACACATGAACTCTTTCCATCCAATGTTACATGCTTCTTGATCCCTTTCCCCTATCCATTGTTCTGACCATATTTGGGCTACCCCTTGGAGTTGGTTGGCTGCCAACTCATCTATATCCTCTGAAAGGATACTCATAACTACTACAATCTAATAGACCTCATCAATAAAGTCAATAGGGTCCTCCTACCTCTTGGAACCATGAAACTCCAGAGGGCTCATCCTCATGAAGTACTTTACTTGAGTGGTCGGGGTAGGTACTTAGGGAGGAACATCGATCTCACTATTATCTTGGTTTGGCCAATGCATGGTCCAACATAGTGAAAGTGGCTTGGAACGTCGATGAGACACCCAATTGTCTTATTAAAGTGAAGGGATTTGTTGTTCGAGAGTGCCTCTTTGATGTGGAGCTCTTCTTTGTGGCATGATCTAGAAATAGTCAAAGAGGTCATCCTAGTGATAGGAAAACCTTATTTAACTCTAAATGCATGACATGAACAAGAAAGAAAGGAAGACTTACCTAAACCATCTCAAAGCCTATCACATAATGTATTACAACACTTCACAACCTTGAATGAGCCTCTACTCGACGTGGTATGCATAGACATCTGAGGAACATTTCAAAACCTCATGATCTATCACCAAGTTTGTAAATACACTACCTATGGCCTGGTCTTCACAAGGCAAATGAGGTACCCGAAGGCACTTCACTTAAGCTATCTTTAATACCTTAAGCATTCATATGTAGAAAATTAAAAATTTGTGGAATAAAATACGAAAGGAGTCTATGGGACGATATTATGACAATGAA
Organism: Solanum sejunctum; assembly: GCA_025642045.1. Taxonomy (NCBI): domain Eukaryota; kingdom Viridiplantae; phylum Streptophyta; class Magnoliopsida; order Solanales; family Solanaceae; genus Solanum; species Solanum sejunctum. Next base: position 24,259 of record JAOTQJ010140810.1, read on the forward strand.
GCAATATTAAAAAGAAACATCAACATTTGTCCATAGACAATACCGACTAAGGCATAAATAGACAAAACTGGTAACAATTGATTTCCATCAAATATAAAAGACTCCATACAAAGGAAAATAGAATGTAAAAGACTCAAAGGGCCAACACATACATCACTGTATCAAAAGAAAATACAAGATAGAATAGAAAATGGTAGAATCCCAAACCAAAGGCTCACCACAAGGTCCTAGTCTCAAACATCTGAAAAACTAGCCACTACCTATTGAAGATATACCTTTCCCTACCTGATTAAATCATGCAGAAAAAAATTTGCATCAGTACATTGGAATGTACTAAGTATATGAGATGTAATGCAAATATAAAATTATAATACCATCATTCATAAGTAAACCATATAATATATGTATGATGGTATAATACATAAATATGATCTTAAGCATGCAGAAGGAATATCGCTCAAGATGAATAAGAGTAAAATACATAAAAGATCACTTGTAATGGAATCATATTGTAAAATCATAAACTTGTGGGAGTAGACCTTAACCGACATATATGACCATGTGAAATAGAGGATTCCAATATAAACCCCTACGTTTGCTCTGGGAGACCACTTTTTGAGTGGAACTCTGTCACTTAGCATGCATCTTTATATAAGATAAATGGCTTACGTGGCTCTACTAGCCTAGCTTACAAGATCTCCTATAGTTAGGAATAATGTGATTCATCTCTAATGGGTCATGCCTCAATTAATGGAATGAGCGCTAATCACAAGTAGTAATCATAAGAGTAGCTCGAACTTAAGGAACCACGAAGTAAGAATCGTCCTTTCATCTTGGAGACCTTCTTAAATATCTTCTAGGGAAATTGTCAACATATTTGTATCTTTTCCTAATCATATCTTTAAAATATAGATTTAATTCTCTAATTATCATAATAAATCATGCAAAGATTTACTTAAAACTTAGTGGGATAATTGTTAAGTTAAAACATCATAAATTATGGAATATGCTCATCCAAAACATATGAAAACAACCCACACTTCATCATGCATAAAGCTTATCATTGAGGTCATCATCAATAACTTAAATATATGTAATACTTAGTAAAATATCATAATATATCATTGACATCACTTAATAACATTAAAAATCACAAAATCATAAATATCATGCATATTAACTTGAAGAAAAAGATAAAGGGCTTTATGTAGGACTTTGTGGGTAAAACGAGACTCACAAATTAAACTCACATACCTCAATTATTCACCAAGAATAAAAGTCTGAATCCTTTGGGGAGAAGTTGAAAACTATAACCTTTCCTTGACCCTTTCTAAAGAGAGTATTTGCCTTGGGAAATTTTAGGAATGAGAGAATGGGATAATAACTGGAATCATTAGGGCTTTGAACTCTATTTTAGGCCCCTTAAACCCCAAAAATGACATAGTATAGGATATTATTTGCAAAAATGACAAAACTACCCTTCATTAAAACTATCAAAATGAATGTACAAAACCCCAATTACGGGACATGGTTTGAACGATGAACCATTGTCCTATCAATCTTGTTGTGCTACTACAATCATTAAAAACTATTTTACCAACCCAAACTATAAGAATATCTTCCACAGGTCATGTACAGACTTATGGGTTATAGTTGGACTCGTAAAGCCCTTCGACACTTGGTCAATTTTCTTACTTTTGGGATCCATTTACAAAGGGTTTATACAAACTATATAATGGTCAATGGACCATCCTATTGGTTTATAGATTGCTTTCCATAAACTATGAATTTCCTTAATGTTTGATACTCTTTTCTATTAGCCGCAGTAATTCTCTGGGCCATCATTAGATACGTGGATTACCCCACACATGGAAATATTTTCCCTTTCCTGAAGTTCATGTTTAAGGAACCGATCTATTGGCTATATTTATTCCTCGTAAACTGACCCTAGCTCATTTTTTACCCAACTTATTCTGCTCCATTAAGCTCCTAAACTAGGAGTCATTACAATATCTCACATTGAGAACATTCATCCCCGAATGTACTTAAAGTAGTCCCAAAGACATTACTCATAAGTTAATAACCTAGTATGCATGAAAAAAATGTAACTTGAACATCATTTCATGAGATTTTTAAAATCCACCTTCAAAACATGTCTCAAAATAGTCCATAAACATAAGAAAGAGTGTATGCATCACACAAAAAAAATGTAAGGAATTAGAGGTTTTGGGGAAGAATTTCTTAATACCTTAAACTTGAGTAGGGTGGAACAAATATGGGTAACACTTCATCATACCTCCTTCCACTTCTCATGTAGCACCCTGAACTTTTTGATTTCTCTAAAGCATTTTTTGATAGATGCAAGTTCCTTGTTCCTTACCCTTTTCACTCACCAATCTAGAATCTCAATAGTACCTCCTCATAACTCAAATTTTATTGAATGTTCACCTCTTCCAAAGGAACTATGGAGCTTGGATCACCTATGAACTTTTTCATCATCGACATATGAAAGACTATTTGAATTGAATGCATCTCATTGGGTAGATCCAACACCTATGCAAGCTTTCCCATTCTTATTACAACTTTGTAAGGACCTACATATCTAGGGCTTAATTTCCACTTTTTATTGAATTGGATCACACCTTTTGTAGGAGACACCTTCAAGTAGATCCAATCTCCAACTTGGAACTCAAGATTTGTCTTCCTATCATCATAGTTGGACTTTTCTTAGCTTTGGACCATTTTAAATTTTTCCCTTGTGCTATTAATTTTCTCGATAGCATTCCTAACCAAGTTTGGTCCTAGCAGTGCCACCTCACTCACTTCATACCACCCAATAAGTGACCTATGCAACCTAATATAAATCTCATGTGGTGCCATTTGAATGCTTGAATGATAACTAATATTGTAGACGAACTCAATAAGTTGCAAGTGCTCATCCCAACTTCCTTTGAATTACAACACACAAGCTCTCAAGATATCTTCCAAACTTCAAATAATCTTCTTGACTTGTCCGCCGATTTGGGAATGAAAAGTGATACTCAATTTCACCTTATTACCAAGTCCCCTTTGGAAAGATCTCCAAATATGAGAGGTGAATTGGACACCATGATCCGATATAATGGACAATGGAATCCCATGCAACCTCTCTATTTCTTGTGTATATGAATGAGCATAATCTTAGGCCTAATTGTATTCTTGTCCAGTAAGAAGTAGGAAAACTTTTTCATACAATCCACTATCACCCATATGGTATCAAAGTTCTTTTGGTCATTCTCAACCCCACTACAAAGTCGGTGTCGATTTCTTCCTACTTCCAAGTAGGGACATCAATGTCTTGGGAAAAGGCCACCTAGCCTTTGATGCTCCACTTTGACTTGTTGACAATTGGCACACTCGGACATAAATTAAGCAATGTTCTTCTTCATCCCGTTCCACTAATAAATCTCCCATAACTCTCTATACATCTTTGTTGTGCCGAGATGAATGGAATTTTAATTATGATCCTCTTGTAATATTATCTTCCTCAACTCACACTCATTGGGTACATAAAACCTCCCTTGATATCGGAGTGCCTTATATCCCCTTTGTGAGAAAACTTCTTCCTTTCCTTCATTCACCAATGCTTTTAACTTAACTAAGCCAGAAACAAGGTCTTGCTTAGAATTAACCTCCTTAGCCAAAGAAACTTTAGACCCATGAAGCACCATTGCACCACTATTTTTGGACTCATTCAACCTTACCCCCAACCTACCCAACCTATGGACATCTTTGGCTAACTCTTTTTTCCATCATCTTCACTATGAGACACACAACCAATGGAAACTCTACTAGGAGCATTGGCTACCATATTGGCCTTTTCTAGGTGATACTTCACACTCATGTCGTAGTTTTTGAGTAGATCTAACCAACTTTATTGCCTAATATTTAGATCCTTTTGGATGAACACATATTAGGGGCTCTTGTGGTCGGTGAAGATATCCACGTAAAAAAGATAAAATTAATGTGGCTATATCTTAAAGACAAATGTCACTTCCGCAAGCTCAAGATCTTGAGTTAGGTAATTCTTCTCATGTAACTTCAATTTTCTAAAAGATAAGGAATTACCTTGCCACGTTGCATTAGCAAGCATCGCAACTGAATTCTTCATGCATCACAATAAATAACAAACCCATCATTTCCTTTAGTCAATGTCAATATTGAAGCCGAGGTTAGTCGACCTTTCAATGTTTGAAAGTTGTTCGCACACTCATTCATCCACACAAATGTTTCTTTGTTTTGAGTAAACTTGGGGAGAAATGGAAGAGAAATCTCGCACAAACATTCTATAATATCCTAAAAGGCCCAAGAAACTCTTTATGTCCTTTGGAGTCAATAGCCTTGGCCACTTTCTTACCACTTTGATCTTCCTAGCATTAACTATGATACCATCATATGATAGTATACCTAAAGGAGGAAACCTCATCTAGACAAAACTCACACTTGTCAAACTTTGTATAAAGTCTTTGCTCCCTTAGGGTTTGCAATACCACCCTCAAGTGCACCATATGCTCTTACTCACTTCGAGAGTAGATTTGGATATCATCAATGAACACCACTATGAACATGTGAAGGCAGGGTTTGAACATTCTATTCATAAGATCCATAAATATAGTTGGGGCATTAGTAAGATCAAACGATATCACTATAAATTCGAAGTGACCAAACCTAGTCTAAGCGATATCACTTTCCCTCACACTCAATTTGTGATACCCATATCTCAATCCAATTTTGGAGAACTGTGTAGCCACTTGAAATTCGTCAAAAAAGTCATTAATTTCCGGGCGTGGATGCTTATTCTTAAGAGTTACCTTGTTAAGTTGTTGGTACTCTATACATATAAGGAATGGCCTATCTTTCTTATTGAGAAACAACAACGAATCACCCTAGGTTGAGTGTCGAATAGGAGATATATTCCAAAGTCTATTTCCTTTTAGCGAGGAGCACACAGTAAGACATATAAATAGATATTGGGAAACTCATTCACAATGGGGATCGACTCAAGAGAAGAAACTTTAGGGGTGACTTCTTTGACTCTTACTAAATGATAGTTGTATGCTTTGGAAATCATATTTTGAGCCTATAAGAAAGAAATAAACCAACTCCTACATGAAGAGTTGCTACCCTTTTACTCAAGAATAGGATCACTAGGGAATTGAAACTTAATTTTACGGGTTCTACAAATAATGAAAGCATAGAAGACATGTAACCAATCCATCCTAAGTATTACATCAAAGTATACCATAGAAAGCTCAATTAGTTCACAAAAGACCACTTTATGAAAATTACAGATAGGATAATTTCTATAGATTCTTCAGCGAAAATAGACTCTCCTACAGAGTTTCTTAATTCATAATGCTCATAAAGGACTTTAGACATGTATGAAATTGCTTAGCAGGAAACAAAGCCACAAATGAAAACTTATGTTTGAGATATAATAAGGCATATGTATCAAAATTGAAAAATCCTAACATACTAGTGATAGCATCCAGAGCCGCTTCAACCTCTTAAAAACATTAGAGAGCATAGAGCTGAATAGTCCTTTAGGTGCCTTGAACTTTCCCATCATGGACTTGAGGCCTTGGACTGCTACTTATACAATCCTTTGCGTGATGTCAAGGCTTATTGCACTTCAAGCAAGCATTCAAACTGGATAGGCACTCTCCATTGTGGAGACTTCCATACTAGGGGGAACTAAGGCTTTGGGGCTAAGTTGCAACACTTTTGTCCTTAGTAGTCTGGAGAAGAGTGTTAATAGACCCTTGTCCACCTTTCCTTTGGCCATCTTGAAACTTGTAACCTCCACTTATTTGGTGAGAA
>JAOTQJ010140854.1:0-85531 GCA_025642045.1 Solanum sejunctum
GCTCAAGGGGGTGGGTGTGTGTGTGGGGGGGGGGGGTGTTGTAGGCCCGAGTAATCTCATTGAGGGGTTTGTACCTTTATCTCCTAGCTCAGGGGGTGGTAGGCCCGGGTAACCTTGTTTGGGGTTTGTACCCATCAACCTTGTTGGAGGGTTTGTTCTCCATCAACCTCATGAAGGGTTTTATACCTCTTGAGCCTATCCAAGGGGTGGTAGGCCTTAGATTACACTAAAAATGGTCCTTCGTTACACTTACTTTATGATCCATATAAGCATGATTTACTATGAGCATCTTCCATACATGCTATATTGCTATATGTACTCATTGCCTATGCTTATGCATTTCGATTATGTTACCATCACTTGTTATATTGGATCCTACATACTTAGTACATTCAAACATACTAATGCATACTCTATGCCTACATGTTGTCATTATGTAGGAACTAGGGTACCTGTTGGATCCTCCTCCTCCTCTATATGGCTAGTACGACTGTCTCTTAAGCTTGTTGGTGAGTTCCTTTATTTCGAGGACATTGCTTATGATTTCTTGCTATGTACTCAGACTATCTTACCTTTATTCATGTATAGACTATGAGGGTGAGCCCGATTGTCGTCATGGCCCTTGCTTTTATCTATGCAGTAGAGGTGTTATTGGACATGTTATATCTATGCTATGAGCCTTGACTCTCTTATTTCTTGATGATGTGATATGGAAGTTTACCCTTAGCGCTAATTCCCTTGCTTATGCTTATCTCTTATTGTCATTTTAATTTCTTCCTTGACCAAGGGTGTGTAATGATATGCTATGAGGCTTGTTTGGGGTCCCTTCGGGTTCCCCATTCACTGGTCATATCTAGGCCTTAGGCTTGGGTTGTGATATGGTCAAGGCTCAAAGAGCCCCACAAGGTGTTTCCCCAAGAAAAAACAGGTCCTATGTCTTCATGCTCGTCAGGAAGTTAAGTAGGCTTCGAATGTTGTGACTGGTATATTAAAAGTATTTGATATTGATGATCATACTTTGCTTGATCAAGATGTAAATTTGTCTTTTGTCTCCTCAATTGTTGTTATATTTGGTTAGAGTCTGAAATTTTAAGGAGCCCTTTTCAGTTTATACTTTTGTGGGTGAATTTGTTATTGCTCATAGAGTTTATCGAGGGTGCCCTATCTCTATTTTGCATAAAGTCTTTTTGTGTGATTCTGTGGAACTTGAGATGCTTAATTTTGATGTGATTCTCGAGATGGATTGGTTGTATGATTCATATGCCTCTATAGATTGTAGAATCCTATCACGACCCAAGCCTAGGGCCTAGATGTGAAACGACGCATTGGGAACTTGAAGGGACCCCAAGTCAGCCTCATAAAGCATCATTACACATACTTGAAGTGAAAGCAATAAATCAAGCATCAAAGATAAACGAAAAGGAAAATTGGGGCTAAGGGAAATGCTTGCACAATATCATGGTCAAAGACAAGAGTTAAAACTCATATCATAGATACACAACATATCCAACAAACACCTCTAATACATAGATAAGAGCGGGGGCCCAAGACAAAGTAACTGGGCTGACCCTCATAGTCAAAATAGACAATAAAGAAGAGTATCTCAATACATAATAGGAGAAACATAGACTAAGGTCCCCGAAGTGGAGGACTCACCAACTAGCTTGAATAGCACCGAACTAGCCACATAGAGGAGGATGATCAACTTGGACTCTGGTTCCTACATGGTGACATCATGTAGGCATAGAGTATGTGTTAGTATTTGAATATACTAAGTATATAGGATGCAATGCAACAAGAGATAAATATCAAAGTCAAAATGCATAACAATTGGTAATAAGCATAATATAACAATATGACATGTATGATCAATGCTTAAGTAAACCATGCTTAAGTAGCACATGCTCATATAGGATATCATATATGTAGAAGAGACCAAGCTAGATTTCCAAATGTACAACCCTTTGGTAGGTTAGTGATGATGCCGCTCCATCACTTAGGTGGATGGGTACAAAACCCCATTTAGGTTGGTGATAATGCTGCCCCATCACCTGGTGGAGAAATACAAACCCTTCCCTAGGTTTAGAAGTACAAATCCCCATCTAGGTTAGTGATGATGCCACCCCATCACCAGGTGGAGAAGTAAAAACCCTTCCCTAGGTTTATAAGTACAAACCCCCATCTAGGTTATCTGGGTTCTTAGTTCCCCGATTGGGCATGGTCTAATGCAACAATTTATATAGAATTCATCATATACATAAGCTCATTTCATCATCATATAGTCATTCATATCATATCTCATGCTTTGGACCTTCAGTTCCTCAAGAAACCATAACTGGAAATTTTATTAAACACTTAGAGGGTATGTAATCTAGTATAAAACCATGAATTATAGAGATGGAATCATGCAAGAAAATACATTGTAAAACCATCAATCAACACCTTGAAACACCCTCAAGCAATATACATCAAAACCCCTTCTCAAATCTTATAATAGATCAAAGGTTTATAGCTCAAAACATAGCAAAACAATCACAACTATACATAGCTTTAACATAGTGTGCAGTGAATTTCATAATAATCAAAACCCATTTGTAAATCAACTTTAAATCATGAAATTTGAGTAAAAGGAGGATTGGGTATCATGGGTGAAAGGGACCCATGAAAGAAACCCACATACGTTAGCTTAAAGATGAACTTAGTGAAGATTGGAGATGGAAACGTGAAGCTTGAAGAAGAACCTTGAAGGGAAACCTTAGCTTGGGATGAGGGTTTGAGACTTGAGTTTGGGAAGTGAAAATATGACTAAGTGTGTGAGTGAGAATGGGAAATCTTTAGGATGATATGAGCGTGAAATTTGGCTAAGTATAGGTAAAAACACATTTGAAACATTTAGGCCCAAGACTTAGAAGTCTTTGACAAAATTTAAAAGAGAGTCTCCAAAATATACAGGGGTGCGTCGCGAGGGGGTCGCGGAAACCCCTCTGAAATTTGTACTTTGGAATTTCATAATTGCTAATCTTTTACTCTAAAATAGATATTAGACCCTTCTTCACCTAATTTTGACTCCCTGAACAAGAATATAAAGTCATATTTTCAAAATAGCTAATGGATTTTGAGATATATGGAATTTAAAATTTCAGGCATTCCGAGGCACATTTTTGGGCACTTTTTGGGGTCATTTCAAACCCTGAGAGTCAAGTTCTAATTTTCAAATAAGCCTAATGTACTGTCAAAATATATCACATTTGATGTTTAAGATGTTGGATTTTGTCTGTTATCAATGCGATATTTGTGATTTTTATGTGTTTTTGGTATTTATTTTGCAGGAAAATATGTTGGCATGATTTTTGGGGTAAATTGTAGACTTTTCTGGTGTTTGATGGTTTACGAGCCCCTCTACGAGTGGTTTTATGAAGAATTCCATTGAGATCCAATGAAGGACCATTTTATGCTAGTGAAGTCTACGAGAGGGCAATACGAGTTGTAAAATAGTCTACAACTCGTAAAGTGGATCCGTAGCAGTGAAGTTCGAGATCTCAAGAGCTGGACATGAGACCCCAATTATGACTTGTAAATCCAATTACAAGTTGTAAAGGCCTATCGTATGAAGTCGCCAACTAGTTTTTGTAAATTTTTAGGACTTATTTGTAAATACTATAAATAGTAATTTTTAGGTCATTATTCAGAGATACTAGTAGATAGAATGTCATTATATTACTTATTAGGGTGTTATACTTGGAGACAAAATATTAGAGAGGAGAATACACTTGTGGATTCATTGTGTCTTTCAATCTTGTGTTTCTCAATACAAATTGGGTTTGCTTGTTCTTCAGTCCATTTGGGTAGGTGATTAGTTATGTCTTCTAAATTCATAGTTTCTTCATCTACCCATAGCATGAGTAGCTAAACCCATAAAATGGGATTGTGGGAACCATGAAGATCTAAATAAATAAATCCGGATAATTTATAATTCTTGAAATAGGTATTTACATATAATATTCAATTCTCTTCATTTTGCATGTTTTCTAGTAGTGGCAAACATTAGAACTTCCCTAGTGTTACCTTCTCTATCCAAGTGGTAATGAATAGGAAAAGATATTGGTTAGTAAGATTTGATGATAGTTCTCATATAATCAACCAAACTAGACCAAATAGAGGTTGACTGGGACTATAGGTGATGGTTAGTGTTGCACACTATGGAGATGGGCAAGTCATATAGTGAAATTCAGCCCACACCTTTGACCAAAGGGCTTGGTGAACTTAAATTACCGTCCTACAAGCTATGCTCTAGTTGAGAATTGGGTTATCTGATGATACTGAGTTAGTGAATCATGAGGAACACAATTCCCAAGTTGCTCTCCATTATAGATACAAACGGCCCCAAAAAGTTCCAAAAATGTGCCTAAAAAATATTCAGAATCGTACTTTCCATATATCTAAAAATTCGTGTATGATATCAAAAATCTGACTTCATATTCTTGATCAAGGGGAAAGATTGAGTGGGGAATAGGTCTAATCCCGATTTTAGAGCAACCATATCAAAATTCAAAAATCGCAAAATGCGATTTCCAGAGAGGTTTGCTCACCGAAGGCACGACTGCTAAGGGCGCTCCTTTGTACATTTTTTTTAACTATTTTTGTTACTCGGTCCAAGACTTTTGGGACTTGGACCTAAGCCTTCCCATGAGTAAAAGTACCTATACTTAGCCATATTTCAATACCATATCATATAAGACATTCCCCAATACTCTCAAACTCTTAGACAAATATTTCACTCAAAATTCAAGTGCCAAAACTCATTCCTAATATTAAGGATTTCACTCAAGCTTCAAGTCTCTATTCTAATTTTCATTAAGAAACTCTCCAAAGCTAGGGTATGTGGGTTTCAACCATTGGATCCTTTCATTAATGGTGCATACGCTCCCTTTTTACGTAAATTGCATGTTTTGATTTACTTATGGGTCTGAGTTATTATGAATTTGACTATGAACTAAGTTGGGATTTCATAAAAGTCTGATTGATTAAGCATGTTTTGATCTATGAATCTATGATCTATTTTAAGATTTGATGAAGGCTTTTGATGTATGTTGCATGAGGGTACCAAGTGTCGATGGGTTGATTTACTTCAAGTTTACTTGCATGATTTCACTCTTGAATGACATTGTTTTATACTAGCATTGCACACCCACCAAGTGTTTGATAAAATGTCTTATTAATGTATCTTGAGTTGATGAAGGCCTAATACTTGGCATATGAGTTACGTGACTTTACGATGTTGAAAGGATGATATGTGTGTGTTGATTTCATGAATTCATCTATAGTGTTTTGAGCTGACCCTAGCCAATTGAGGGTGATGCCTCAATCACCTCGAATAGAGGTGGCAAGCCATCAACCAATTAAGGGGTTGATAGCTCAATTAATTTTGGCGGAGGGTGGTCATGTCCGTCAACTAATTGAGGGATTAATACCTCAATTCCCTTGGATTGGGGTGGTAAGTCATCAACCAATTGAGGGGTTGATACCTTAATCGCCTTGGATGGGGGTGCCAAGCCATCAACCAATTGAGGGGTTGACACCTCAATCACTTCTAATGGAGGGTGGTCATGTCCATCAACCAATGGAGGGATTGATTCCTCAATCACTTCTAAGGGGTTGTCTACCTTAGATTCCAAGCACTAAGTTTCTTCATCTATGATGATGGCCTATCCCTACACATATAATATGTTCTATACATAAGCATGTTTATTTCAATGATCATTCATACATGCCATATTGTTATATGTTTATCTATTGCCAAACTATGCATTTAGAATATGTTGCCTATCTATCATTGTATTGCATCTTGCACACATAGTGTATTCAAATGTACTAACATATACTCTATGTCTATGTGATGTTACTATGTAGGAATCAGAGCCTCACCTTATCCTCCACCTCCCTCACATGGCTAGTGCGATATCTCTTAAAGTAAGTTGGTGAGTTCTGAACTTTCAGAACATACTTGTCTTGATTTATGCTATGTATAGACTCTCTTTTCTTTATTGTTGGACAAATAATGTAATGATGCTATGAGCTTTGAATCTCTTGACTCTTTACTATCTCTTATCATAGTCTTAATTCTTCCTCGACTAAGGATGTGTAATGATATGTTAAGAGGCTTGATTGGGGTTCCTTCGGGTTCCTCTATACGCCGTATCACGTCTAGACCCTAGGCTTGGGTCATGACATAGAGTGTCTCTTATCTTAGTTAGTTTAATTTAATTTCTTATCAGTCATTACAAACCCCCTTGCCCACTTGGGCAATTGAGATAGTTAATACTTGAATTGTTTATTTGAAACGCCCCAAAAGATGCTTTGAAAATGCCCATAATCATAATTTTCATATATCTCAAAATTCGTATGTGATATCAAAAATTCCATTTCATATTCCCGATCAATAGAAACAATTGAGAAGGAAATAGGTATAACCTGGATTTTAGAGGTCCCATAGCGAAAATTGATTTTTGCTAATTTTTCGCAAATAGTAACTCTGCGCGATGTCTCCGCGACATGGACCCATTGTGGAGTAGTGTTAGGTTTTCCTTATTTTCTGTTTTGGCATAAGGACATTGAGGTCATGTCCCCATGCCTATTTACACGTGAAATATCCTATCTTAGCCATTTTTCAACTCTATATCATTCAAAAGCCCTCTCTAAAACCTTTCCAACACTTTATCAAAATTCCAATTCAAATTGCAAGGATTTCAAGACTAACTTTGGTACTCAAGGATTCTAATCAAGCTCCATGTACTATTCATGCATATTCAATCATCATTTCATGTATATAAATTTTATCCATTGGGTCCTTTCACCCATGGAGCCTAATCTCCCTTTTTATGAAATACATGTTTTGAAGTTGTATCATCTATAGGTATCTCTCATTATTGATTTTGATTATAAATTATGTTGGAGTTTTGTGAAATGATGATTGAATATGCATGTCTTTCAAGCTTGTACTATATATTGGTTTTGTCTATTGAGACTATGCATGTTTTGAGCTATGAAACTATGATCTATTATGAGATTTGATAACGGATTTCAAGGCATCCTACATGAGAATTTTACTATGTATTGGTGGGTTGATTTACCTTGAGTTTTCTCATATCATTTAACTCTCAAATTGCATGATTTTAAACTAGTATTGTGAACCCACCAAGTGTTTGATAAAATGTCTTGATAAGGATTCTCAAGTTATTGATGATGTATTACATGGTTTACAAGTTAAGTGACTTTATGATGATTAAGGGCTTGCATGTGTGCATTGGATTCATGAAAAGTATCTATGGTATTGCAAGTAGACCACACCTTGTTGGGGAATGACTTGCCCAATCACCATGTTGAGGGTTGGATACCTCAATCACCTTATTGGGGGTGACAGGCCATATCACCATGTTGAGGGGTGGATACGTTGATCTCCTTATTGGGGGGTGTCATTCCCAATCACTATGTTGATGGGTGGGTACCTCAATCACCCTACAAGGGGGTGACATGCCTTAGATTTCAAGTAGTAGTTCGCTTGGTCTATGTTAGTTATGATCTCTTCCCACACATATAATATATATTTTGCAAGTTGTATGATTTACAAACACGTTTTACTTCAAATATTGATCATGCATGCCATATTGATATTATACTTCTCCATTGCTTATGACTATGCATTTTTGACTATATTGGGTTATGTCTTGTTGTATTGCATCCTACATACTTAGTAAATTCAAATGTACTAATGCATACTCTATGCCTACATTATGTTACCATATAGGGATAGGAGCATCTCTCGATCATCCTCCATGTGGCTAGTTCGGTGCTTTGGAGATAAGCTTTGTGAGTCCTCAAGTTGAGGACACTATCTATGTAACTCTTGCTATTACATATTTCCTTATGTTGAACACTTGGTACTATGAGGGTGAGCCCGAAAAATGCTTTGGCCCCCGCTCCACTCTATATAAGAGGTGTTGTTGGATAATTGACATACTTATCTATGAGCTTGACTCTTGAATGTTTTATGACTATCAAGAACTTCCCTTAGCCCTATTTTTTTATTTATATCTCTTGTTGTTATTATTTTGCTTCCACGACCAAGGATGTGTGATTGATATGCTAAGAGGCTTATTTGGGGTCCCTTCTGGTTCCCATTCACCATGTCATGTCTAGGACCTAGGCTTGGGTCGTGACAAAGTTGGTATCAGAGCACTTGGTTATTAATGTTCCTCGTAAACACACTACGTCAATTAGAGTCTTATTCATGGTTGTAAAGCTTGCCATAACTATAAATGGGAGGCTATGAAATAGTTTAGGAAATGTCTCACTTCTTCATAGTCTATCTTATTCTTTAGATGTAAGTGTAAGGCTTTTTCCCCTGGTGAATTCTCTTTGCTATTCTAGATCATTCCGATTCCAAGAGGAAGACTAAGGAGAGATCGTACACTTGAGGAGCAACTGGCCCCTCCTGTTCTTTAAGATCCACATTGTGGAGAGTTGGCCCAAGATGAGTTTCAAGATGTAATTATGATGTTAGCTCGTGCCATGACCAACCAAATTCACCAACGGGTCCAAGCACCTAATGCTCCCACTCTAACATCTAGAGTGAGGGATTTCACTAGATAAACATATCAGAGTTCCATGCATCCAAGACAGATGAGGATCCCCAAGAGTTCATCGATGAGGTGTACAAAGTGCTATATTATTATGGGGGTCAATTCGGAGGAGAAAATGGAGTTTGTGGACTACCAACTCAAAGGGGTGGTTCAAATTTTATTTACACAATGGAAGGTTTAGGAGGGGAATGATGATGCTATCTCTTGGGAAGAGTTTAAAGCTACATTTCTTAATTGGTTCTTTTCTATTGAGGTAAGGGAGGCTAAAATGATGGAGTTTATGAACCTTAAGAAAGTTTTCATAAGTGTGAGGGAGTATGCCCTCAAGTTCAACCAACTATCCAAGAATGCTCCACAATTGCTTGTCGAGCCGAGATCAAGGATGAATAAATTTGTGTCGGGTATGTATGAATTAGTTAATAAGGAGTGTTGTACCTCCATGCTAATAGGTGATATGAATTTTTCATGCCTCATAACATATGCCGAACAACTAGAGGGGGGTAAAGCTCAGAAAGAGGATAAGTGGTGAGTCCAAGAGGGATCATTTTGAAGGTAGATTCCAAGGTTCCAAGTGTAGCCGATTTCCTCATGGACACAAGTTCTAAGGCCAAGGGCCTTCCAATACTCCTAATAGGAGGTTTGGTATTGACAATCTGAGATTCCAAGGTGGTGGTGGTGGGGTGCCTAACCCTATATGCCAAAGATGTGGTAGGAATCATAATGGCCTTTGTTTGAAAAACTCTAATGCTTGCTATTGTTGTAGTGAAGTAGTTTATAAGGTTATTTATTGTCCTTGTGCTCAAAACAAAGGTAGATATGGTCGTCCATAAGGCCAAGGTGAAGATGCGGGTCAAAGGGTGAAAGGAGGCTAATAAAGGGGTGCTCCAAGACAAAATAAATTTTATGCTTTTCAAGGGAGACAAGGGGTAGATGAGGTGCCCAGTGTCGTCACCGGTATGTTAAAGGGTTATGATTTTGATGTGTATGCTTGATAGACCTAGGTGCCACTCTTTTTTTTATTACTCTTTTTGTTGCCAAAAATTATCATGTTAGTCCTGAATTGTTGTGTGAACCTTATGAAATTTCCACCCCTATTGGTGAGTCCATTATTGCTAAATAGTCTATAGAAATTGTCTATGTTCATATTGCATAAAATATTGTCTTGTGATTTTGTTGACTTAGATATGGTGGATTTTGATATAATTCTTTGGATGGATTGGTTGCATGCATATTATGCTTCTATTGATTATAGGACCCATAGGGTTAAATTCTAATTCCCTAATGAGCCTATCCTTGAGTGGGAATGTTGTGATGTGGTGGTAAATGATAGATTCATTTCTTGCCTTAAAGCCCAAAAGTTGATTTCTAAAGGTTGTCTCTATCATCTTGTGAGGGTTAGGGATATTGAGTCCAAAGTCCTTCTTATTGAGTCAGTTCTGGTGGTTAATGTGTTTCTTAACGTCTTTCTCGATGAGCTTCCTAGTATTCCTCCTGAAAGGGAAATAGACTTTGGTATAAACCTACTTCTCTATACTTAACCTATTTCTATTCCCCCTTACCGTATGGCCCTGGTAGAGTTGAAGAAGTTAAAGGAGCAATTGAGAGTTCTGTTGGAGAAGGGTTTCATATGGCCTAGTAAGTCACCTTGGGGTGCACCGGTGTTATTTGTGAAGAAAAAAGATGGTACTTTTAGAATGTGCATTGATTACAGACACCTTAATAGGGTCACCGTAAAGAACAAGTATTCTCTACCAAGGAATGATGACCTTTTTGATCAACTTCAAGGGGCTAGTCACTTTTTTAAGATTTATCTTTGCTCTGGGTATCACCAAGTAATAGTAAGGAAGTGTGACAATCCCAAGGCAGATTTTTGGACTAGGTATGAACACTTTGAGTTTGTGGTGATGTCCTTTGGGTTGACTAATGCACCGGCTATAATTATGGATCTTATGAATAGTGTCTTTAAACCCCAACTTGACTTGTTTGTTATAGTTTTCATTGATGACATGTTGATTTATTCCCATAGTTTGTAAGAGCATGTGAATCACTTGAGGGTGGTGTCCAAATCTTGAGGGAGGAGAGATTATGTGTTAAGTATGAAAAATGTGAGTTTTGGTTGAAGGAGGTTGCTTTTCTAGGGCATGTGGTGTCAGGTGATAGCATTAAGGTGGATCCTAAGAAGACAAAGGTCATTAGAATTTCAACCTAGACCTTTGACTCCATTGAACATTAGAAGTTTCTTAGGTTTGGTAGATTATTACCAGAAGTTTGTGAATGGCTTCTGTTTTGTTGCTTCTCCTGTAACTAAGTTGACACAACAGAAGGAAAAATTTGTGTGGACCAATGAATGTGATAAGGGTTTCCAAACTTTGAAAGATAAGCTTACCTCCGGTCCTAAGCTTATATTCGCTCCTATCTTCTCTCTACTGGAAGGGTTGGATTTGTTGTATATTGTGATGCCTTGATAATTGGTCTGGAGTGTGTTTTGATGCAAAGTGGTAAGGTGATAGCATATGCCTCTAGACAACTTAAGGTGTATGAAAAGAATTATCCCACCCACGATCTTGAGTTGGCAGCCGTAGTGTTTGCTTTGAAAATTTGGCATTACCACTTGTATGGGGTTCATGTTGATGTGTTTACTGACCACAAGAGTCTCCAATATGTGTACACCCCAAAAGATCTTAACTTGAGACAAAAAAGGTGGTTAGAGCTCCTTAAAGATTATTATATGAGTGTGCATTATCTACCCGACAAAGCTAATGTTGCGACCGATGCTCTAAGTAGGGTGTCTATGGTAATCTAACTCATGTTGATAATAGTGGCAAAGAGATGGCTAGAGAGGTTCATTGGTTGGCTAGATTGGGGGTTAGGTTGAATAAAGTTGACAATGGTGGTGTAGTGGTTGTTGATGGTTCTAAATCTTCTTTGATTGAGGAGGCAAAGGAAAAATAAGATCTTGACCCTGCCTTGCTAGAGTTGAAGGCCTTAGTGAGAGATGGTAAACTGGAGGTTTTCTCCCAAGGGGGAGATGGTTCCCTTAGGTACTAAGGTAGATTGTGTGTGCTAAATGTTGATGACTAAAGAGAACTGATCTTGAAGGAGGCCCATAATTCATCCTATTCCATTCACCCTGGTCTACAAAGATGTATAGAGACTTGAGGGAGGTGTATTGTTAGGGTGGTATGAAGAGAGACATTGCCAAGTTCATATACGGATGTTACAATTGCCAACAACTGAAGGTCGAACATAAAGTTGGGGAGGCCTAACCCAAGATATAGAGATTTCTACTTAAAGTAGGAAGAGATCAACATGGATTTTGTGCTTGGGTTGCCTAAGACTAGGAAGCATTTTTATTCTATTTGGGTTGTTGTGGATAGAATGACAAAGTCGGATCACTTCTTACTGGTCAAAACCACTTATGGTGCCGAAGATTATGCCAAGTTGTAGGTACATGAGTTGGTTAGGTTTCATGGGTTACCCTTGTCTATCATTTCAGATCATGGTTCCCAATGCACTTCTCACTTTTGGAGGTCCTTCCAAAGAGGTCTTGGTATGAAGGTTAAGCTTAGCACGACCTTTCACCCTCAAATAGATGGTCAAGCTGAGAGGACTATCCAAACCCTTGAGGATATGCTTAGAGCTAGTGTTTTGGAGTTTTGGGGTAGTTGGGATGAACATCTTCCACTTGTTGAATTTGCTTACAACAACAACTATCACTTAAGCATTGGTATGGTCCCCTTTAAAGCTTTTTATGGTAGGTGTTGTAGATCGTCAGTTGGGTGGTTTGAAGTGGGGAAAATGGCTTTGCTAGATTTGGATTTGGTCAAGCGAGCCTTGGAGAAGGTGAGGTTGATAAGGGAGAGCTGAAAACATCCCAAAGTACACAAAAGCCCTACTCTGATGTGAGGAGAAGAGATCTTGAGTTTAAGGTTGGTGATTGGGCTTACTTGAAAGTCTCACCATGAAAGGTGTGGTTCGCTTTAGCAAGAATGAGATATTAAGCCTAAGGTTTGTGGGTCCTTATAGAGTTTTGAGGAGAGTGGGTAAGGTTGCATATGAATTGGAGTTGCCTATGGAGATGAATATGGTTCATCCAGTCTTCCATGTGTCCATGTTGAGGAATGCGTGACCCAAGTGCTACAGTGCTCTTGGATGTTGTAGAAGATAATTTGGCTTATGAGGAGGTCCCCATGGAGATTTTATATAAACAAATGAAGAGGTTGAGAAACAAAGATGTATCTTTCGTCAAGGTCCTTTGGAGGAACCAACAAGTTAAAAGTGCCATATGGGAAGCTAAGGCAGACATGAGAAAGCGATATCCATATCTGTTCCACTCCACCTAAGCCAAAGGTACTAATTTAAGTCACCTATATGATTTCATGTCTTAGGTTTTAGTCCTTATGTCATTTTGCATGCATTGATGTTCATGGTAATAACTTTATGGTGATTTTTGACACTCATGTTGAGGCTTTTGAAAATAATGTTTAAATGGATTTGTTGCATTGATGCTAGGCTGAAATCTTTATAATTACTTATCTTGTGCACATTTCTTTGACATTTGGGATGAATGTTCCCAAGGGAGAGATATTGAAACGCCCTAAAATGTGCTTCAGAAATTCTCATAATCATAATTTCCATATATCACAAAATTCATGCGTGATATCGAAAATCTGACTTCATATTCTTGATCAGGGGGCAAAATTGAGTAGCAAGTGGGTATAACTCAGATTTTAGTGGACCCATAGCATAAATTGATTTTCACTAATTTTTTAAAAACAATAGTTGTGTGCGATTGCTCCGCGACATGTACCCATCATAGAGTAGTGTTAGTTTTCCTTATTTTCTGTTTTTGCCTAAAGGCATTGGGGTCATGTCCCCATGCCTATTGACACATGAAATATCTCATACTTAGCCATTTTTCAACTCTATATCACTCAACAACCCTCTCTATAACCTCTCTAACACTTTATCAAAATACCCATTCAAATTTCAAGGATTTCAAGCCTAACTTTGGTACTCAAGGATTCTCTTCAAGCTACAAGTTCTCTTCAAGCTCATCTAAAAAAAACCCAAGTTTGAGGTATGTGGGTTTCATCCATCGGGTCCTTTTACCCATGGAGCCCGATCTCCCTTTTAATAAAAATTACATGTTTTCAAGTTATATCATATATGGGTATCTGTCATTATGGATTTTGATTATAAATTATGTTGGAGTTTTATGAAATGATGATTGAATATGCATGTCTATCTATTTCAAGCTTGTACTATGAATTGATTTTGTCTATTGAGACTATGCATGTTTTGAGGTATGAAACTATAATCTATTATGAGATTTGATGATAGATTTCAAGGTATTCTACATAAGGGTTTTACTATGTATTGGTGGATTGATATAGATTGAGTTTTCTTATATTATTTCACTCTCAATTATATGATCTTGAACTAGCATTATGAACCCACCAAGTGTTTGATAAAATATCTTGACAAGGATTCTCAAGTTATTGATGATCTACTACATGGTTTACAAGTCAAATGACTTTATGATGATTAAGGGCTTGCATGTATGCATTGGATTAATGAAAAGTACCTATGGTATTGCAAGTAGTTGACACCTTGTTGAGGGGTGACATGCCAAATCACCATGTTGAGGGGTGGATACCTCGATCACCTTATTGGGGGTGATAGGCCCAATCACTATGTTGAGGGGTGGATAGCTCGACCACCTTGTTATGGGGGTGACATTCCCAATCACCATATTGAGGAGATTATACCTCAATCACCTTACAAGAGGGTGACATGCCTTTGATTTCAAGTAGTAGTTAGCTTTGCCTATGTTGATTATGGTCTCTTCCCACACACGTAATATTTATTTTGCAAGTTGTATGATTTACAAGCACGTTTTACTTCAAGCATTGATCATGCATGCCATATCAATATTATACTTATCCATTGCTTATTATTATCATTTTGACTATATTGGCTTATGTCTTATTATATTACATCCTACATACTTAGTACATTCAGACGTACTAACGCATACTCTATGCCTACATGATGTTACCATGTAGAGGCAGGAGCATCTCCCAATCATCCTCCATGTGGCTAGTTCGGTGCTTAGAAGATATGCTTTAGTGAGTCCTCAAGTCGAGGATGCTATCTATGTTACTCTTACTATTACATATTTCCTTATGTTTCACCCTTGGTACTATGAGGGTGAGCACGAAAAATGTCTTGGCCCCTGCTCCACTCTATGTTAGAGGCATTGTTAGATAATTGATGTACTTATGCTATGAGCTTGACTCTTGAATGTTTTATGACTATCAAATACTTCCCCTTAACCCCGTTTCCCTTATTTATATCTCTTGTTGTTGTTATTTTGCTTTCGCGACCAAGGATGAGTGATTGATATGATAAGAGGCTTGTTTTGGGTTCCTTCCTATTCTCCATTTGCCATGTCATGTCTAGGCCCTACACTTGCGTCATGACATTAGTAGTGGATCGATTTGGAAATTCTTTGTATTCTCTGCAAGATTCGACCCTTACCTTGGTTAGGTTTTATATTTGATAATGATTGCTTTATCCTTCAAAAGAGAGGTGTAACTTGGGCGTGATAAAAAATTATGGCGTTGTTGCTAGGGAATACAACTAGACTTTAATTGAATTCACTAGTAATTATAATTCAACTATTAATTACTTAGTTCCTTTGTATTTTGCTTTTGTTTTTATTTTCGTTTAATTTCTTTGCTGAGTATACTAGGTATTTTATGCCCAATACTAGGAGTCAAGACAATCTCTTAACTCTATTTGATCCAGAGATCCAACGAATTACAAGAAGAGTGGCTCTAGAGAATGCTAACATTGTGGGTAATGTAGTCTTGAATTAAAATGTTTATGATGATGAACAGAATAAGAAAACCCACCTCTTTTGGAGAATTCCGCAACCTAAGGATTACAATGACAACGCTTACCGATGGAATCAATATGTATTTAACCCTATGGCTATGGATGTTACTAGGGATATTATATTGCCACCACTACCATCTGACATAAGTTCACTATTTCTAGTGGTTTGCTTCAAATGCTACAAAACCATGGATTATTTGCGGGCCTACCTTAAGAGGATCCACATAGCTACTTGCACAACATGGCATTTGTTTGTAGAAGTGTGATGGGGATGTAAAATCTATCCATGGATGTTGTGGAACTACATGTTTTCCCATTATGTCTTATAGGAAATGCTGCGATATGGCTACCTGAGCTTCCACAAAGTTCAATCAACAGTTGGGTGGAGTTACAGAGGGTTTTCTTAGCAAGGTTCTTCGATAGGTCAAACAGGTTTAAGATGAGGGACCAGATCATTAACTTTCAACAATTTCATGGTGGCTCTCTCATTTCTACATGGGAGCAGTTCAATGGATGCTTGTAGAGTGCTCAGAGCTATAACATTTCAGACACAACACTAGTAAAGAGCTTCTATTGAGCACTAAACCTGAATATTCAAGCATATGCCAATGCTCTTATGGGAGGTTCAGCCTTAGGAAAATCATTTGCAGAAATCGCTGAATAGATGGACAAAGTGGCTAAACTTCACCAACTGTATCGACCTATATGTGGGCAACCAACTAGCTACAAAGATATTTCTAATAGGAATTCTAAGCAAGCAAAGATAAATGTAGAAATCTTCCAAATGCTTGATCAAAACAAAGCCAATCTGGAGATGCTTATGCAAGATCTAATAATTCCAAAGGGTAATCGGGGAAGCCATCACACCAAAGATGTGAGCCACGAGGGAAAGAGTGGTAGGAGCAATGGTTCATGCTATCGCACTATCATTATAAGGGAAATGGAAACTCTAGAGTTGAATATATGCTTGCCCAATTGGTAAATATTGGCAAATACATAAGAGAAGATGTTGAGAGAGATCAAGTTTGATATTGCCAAGATAAATTCCAAAGTTGACCAACATTCTATGGTAATTAAATAGCTTAACAAGCAATTCAGACTTGTATCAACACAACTTGATTAGATTCAAAGTGGCATGATGAAAGAAGCAAAGTTTGGTGACATGGATGTACCAAATCTTGAGGAAGTCTGAGTACTCAAGCTATCTAAGTCATGCCACAAAAATAAATCAGGCGCTACTTGGGAGGCAACCCAAGGATTTTTGATGTTTTAGCTTGGTTTTGTGTTTACATTCAATTTTTAGATTCTTAGGTAGCTGTTTGATTGTATTTGCTTGCAATTTTTGACATTGGGCTTGTTGTATATAAGGTGCAAGTGAATTTTATGAAAAATATACAGGTTCAAGACTCCGCTAGCAGATTTTACTAAGATTTGTATTTAGTACAATCTTTATGCCTGGGCTTATGAGTCGTATTGCACTTTATGACTCATAATCCTATCTTGTAGAGAAATACAGTGAGCAGGATAAGTGTGCTCTCCACCAACGAGCCAATATTATGACTCGTAGATCAACCTATGAGTTGTGAATAGGGTTTGTGGAACTCAGGGAAGTTTTTGAATTTTTCCGAGTATTGAGAGGTCTAAGAGACTAGGACTTACGAGTTGTAGATCCATCTATGACTTGTAATTGGGGTTTCGTAGACCATAACCCAGTAATTATAATGTTGACCCGGTAAGGGTATCAAAAAGGGGAGTCAAATTATTTTGACCACAATTTACCCTAATTTACCTTTTCTTTCCCAAATTTCCCTATCCCTATTAAATTCTGATCAATTTTTTGGCGAGTGTGACCCTTTTTCCTACGTGAATTTCCAGCTACACCTAGGGTTTCTCATCATTCACTTTCTCTTTATTCTTTAAGTCTATACCGCTTGTGGAAAGTTTTTGATTCAATTTTGATTCTTAATTTTCCTTGTTAGTATTTGATTGAGATGATAACTATGATGGGCTTGATATTTAAGCATGATTTCTCGATATATGTAAATTATGAATGTGAAATTTGGGGTGCTTTTGGTTAAATTAATTGTTTATGCCCAAAATTAGGTGTTATAACCTAGTGATTTTTGATTGTGTGCCCATGAAATCATTTATCATGCTTGAGATATTGCATAGTTTTTGGTTGTAGAATGGTATTTGATATCATCGAAACATGCCATAGGTAAATCATATGGAAGTTATGAGTAACATTTGTTCTTTAATGCTAAATCCTTTTTGATGGGGTGAATATACATTAACCATATTTGGGATATAGGTTATTATGTGCTTAACATGTGAGTGCTTGTATGCTTATTTTGATACTGGTAGGATAATGTTTAGATTGTTCTTGGGGTCCATTTGATAAACTTGGATGGATCAGGTACCTAAAAGTTCTTATTCACGGGAGTCTTTTATGACTAGTAGATGAGTCTACGAGTTGTAATTTCCTCTCATGGAAAATTACAGTGACTTGATGTTCTGAGTATTCATCAGAAGAGACCTTCTATGAGTCGTCAATCACTTTATGAGCCGTAGATAGGTCTCATAGATTCTTGCCTTTTTCTAAAGATACTCTCTGGTAGTTTTTGTGAAAATAGTTTAGGACTCATAAACCAAGTTACAAGTCGTACATGGGGCTTGTATAAAGTTTCAATGACCATTATTGTTTTGCACCTCTAGTTTGTGAGACTATTTTAAAATTTGTAGCTCTAACTATGACTCATAATTGGATTTCGTAAATCCTATCAGCAACTGATCCGTATATACTTTACTTTTTATTTCTTGATTGTCAGGGCTGGTTCAGGGTCATTTATGTTTCTTTTTCAGATATTATGGCCCTGAAAGGAAAACGTTGAAACACCCCAAAAAGTGCCCAAAAATGTAACTTAAAAATATCCATAATAGTAATTTCATATATTTTGAAAATCAGTGTGTGATATTGAAAGTCTGACTTTACATTCGTGATCACAGAACAAGATTGAGTGGAAAATGGATCTAATCCTGATTTTAGAGAAACCATAGCAAACTTTTGTTTTCACAAAAGTTTCACTTCTAGAGGCTATTCGCGTTGGCTCCACGTTGTGAACCCATGGCAGATCAGTGTATTTTGTTGCCAATTTTTCAGTTTCAACCTAAGGATTTAGGGTCTTGGGACTAAGCCTTTCTATGCATAAAAACATTCATACTTAGTCATTTTTCAATCCCATATCATATGAGACATTCCCCCAAACCCTCTCAAACTCTTAGACAAATATTTCACTCTAAATCAAGGGTCCCAAACTCATTCCGGATGTTAACGAATTCACTCAAGCTTCAAGTATTCAATCAAATCTTCATCAAGGTATTCTCCAAAGTTTAAATATGTGGGGTTCAACTATTGGGTCCTTTCACCCATGGCGCCCAACCTTTCTTTTTACATAAATTGTATGTTTCCAAGTTGATTTACTTATGGGTCTTACTTATCATGAATTTGACTTTGAACTATATTGGGTTTCATACAAGTAGTACATTATAAAACCCAATATAGTACATTACTTGTTTTGTCTATCTCTTGTTGCATTGCATCCTACTTACTTAGTACATTTGAGTATGGGTCTTATTTATCATGAATTTAACTATGAACTATGTTGGGGTTTCATAAAAGTAGTACATCATAAATTCCAACGTAGTACATTACTTATGTTGTCTATCTGTTGTTGCATTGCATCCTACATACTTAATACATTCTAATGTAGTCACACTTTTATGAAACCCCAACATACCTCTTAGTCAAATTCATGATAAGTAAGACTCATAAGTAAATCAACTTGGAAACATATAATTTATGTAAAAGGGAAGGTTGGGCACCATGGGTGAAATGACCTAATGATTGAAACCCACATACCTCAACTTTGGAGAATTCATTGATGAAGATTTGATTGAGAACTTGAAGCTTGAG
Organism: Solanum sejunctum; assembly: GCA_025642045.1. Taxonomy (NCBI): domain Eukaryota; kingdom Viridiplantae; phylum Streptophyta; class Magnoliopsida; order Solanales; family Solanaceae; genus Solanum; species Solanum sejunctum. The sequence goes on from JAOTQJ010140854.1 coordinate 19,516, forward strand.
TGAATTCCTTAAGATCCGGAGTGAGTTTGGGACCCATGATTTAGAGTGAAATATTTGTCTAAGTGTTTGAGAGGATTTTGGGGAATGTCTTGTATGATATGGGATTGAAAAATGACTAAGTGTTGGTGTTTTTATGCATAGGAAGTCTTAGTCTAAAATTGAAAAACTTGTAACAAAATACACTACTCCATGATGGGTTCGCATCGCGTAGCCAACACGAACAACATCTAAAAGTGAAATTTTTGCGAAAACAAAATTTTGCTACAGTTGTTATAAAATCGAGGTTAGACCTATATCCCACTCAATATTTCTCTTTGATCACAAATATGAAGTCAGATTTTCAATATCATGCACGGATTTTGAGATTTATGGAAATTACAATTATTGACATTTTTGATACACATTTTTGGGCACTTTTTGGGGTGTTTCAATGTATATTACCAAGTGTTGATGGATTGATTTACTTCAAGTTTTCTTGCATGATTTCACTCTTAAATTGCTTGATTTTATGCTATCATAACACACCCGCCAAGTACTTGATAAAATGTCCTATTATGGATTCTTCAATTATTGAAGGTCTAATGCATGGATTATGAGTTAAGTGACTTTATGATGATGAAAGGAAAGTTTATATAAGTTATTTGCCTGAAAGGTATCTATAGTGTTACAAGTTGAGCACACCTTGTTGAGGGGGTGCTATGCGTCAATTACCATAGATGGTAGGGTGTGACAACCATCAAACAATTAAGGGATTGATACCTCAATCACAATGGATGGTAGGGTGTGACAACTATCAACCAGTTGAGGGGTTGATACCTCATTCACTATGGATGGTAGGGTGTGACAATAGGCAACCAATTAAGGGGTTGATACCTCATCATCACCATGGATGGTAGGCTGTGACAACCATCAATCAATTAAGGGGTTGTTACCTTAATCACCATGGATGTTAGGGTGTGACAATCATCAACCAATTGAAGGTTGATACCTCATTCATCTTTCCAGGGGAATGGTAGGACTTAGACTCTATAAAAATGGTCTATTACTACACAAGTAATATGTTTTATATAAACATAATTTACTTCAAGCATTATTCATGAATGCCATATTGCTATATGCTCATTTATTGCCTAATTATGCATTTTGATTATATTGCCTATCTCTTGTTGCATTGCATCTTACATACTTAGTACATGTAAATGTACTAACACATACCCTATGCCTACATAATGTTACGATGTAGGAACCGGAGCTCCACTTGATCACCATCCTCTACGTGGCTAGTACTATCTCTTCAAGCAAGCTTTGTGAGTCCTCAACTCTAAGGATGATATCTTTTGTTCCTATGTATGCAAAGACTCTCTTTATCTTATTTATACTTTTACTGCCCAAAAAGTTGTCTTGGCCTTGGTCGATTCTAAGTTTAGAGGTGTTGTTTGACAAGTTATTTAATTATGCAATGAGCTTTGACTCTCTTGATTCTTCTATTGTTTAAGCTATAAAAGACTCCCTTAGTCCTTTTGCCTTGTTTCTGTTCTCTTATTGATATTTAAATGCTTCCGTAACCAAGGATGTGTAATGATATGTTAAGAGGCTTGTTTAAGGTCCCTTCGGGTTCCCCATTTGCTGTGTCACGTCTAGGCCCCAGGCTTGGGTCATGACAAACATGGTATCATAACACTAGGTTGTTAATGATCCTTGGCATCCAATAAACCGCATCTATTAGGGTCTTAGTTATGGTTGTGTTGTGCACCACGACTATGAGCAAGAGGCATTTTAGGAAATATTTCCCATTTTTTTACTCTATGTTATGCTATAGAAGTTAAGGTAAGGTTGTCCCTCTAACGAATATTCTTTGCCATTTATAGATCATATCTAACATAAGAGGAAGAAGAGCCGGTACACCCGAACAACAACTGGCTCATGGGGAGCTCCAGGATGCTCTCACCTTTCTAGATTAAGCCATGAATAATCAAGTCAATTAAGGGTCCCAAGCCCCTAATGCTCCTACTTTGACATCTAGGGTAAGGAATTTCATGAGAATGAACCTGTCAGAGTTCAATGGTCTAAAGTGGATGAGGAACCTCAAGAATTTATTGATGAGGTGTACAAAGTGTTGTCTGTTATGGGTGTTAGATTGGAAGAGAAGGAGGACTTGGCGGCTTACTAACTCAAGGGGGTGGCCCAAATATGGTATACTCAATGGACGGAGGAGAATTGGATCAACAATGTGATTGTATGAGAGAAGTTTAAGGCGATATTCCTCAATCAATTCTTCCCTCTTGAGCTTAGGAGGGCCAAAATGATGGAGTTCATGTATTTGAAGGAAAGATCTATGAGTGTGAGGGAGTATGCCCTCAAGTTCAATCAACTCTCTAAATATGTGAAACAATGCCAAAAGGTGCTCGAAAATGTTCCTCGAAAGTGCCCGAATTCTTAATTTTCAGATATCTCAAAATCTGTGCGTGATATCAAAAGTCTGACTTTATATTCTTGATTAGGCAAAACAATTGAGTGGAGAATGGTTCTAACCTTGATTTAGAGCAACCATATCAAAATTCAGAATTCCACATATTTGGAATTCTAGTGTGGGTCCGCATTGGTACCGCACGCGCCTCCATCGCAGACCTATGTTATTTTCACCTAATTTTGTTGTTTTGGTGCAAGACATTTGGGTCTTGGTCCTAAGTCTTTCTATACATAAAAATACATATACTTAGCCGTAGTGCAACACCATATCATACAAGACATTCCCCAATACTCTTTCAAACACTTAGACAAATATTTCACTCAAAATTCATGTGGCAAAACTCACTCCAAGGATTTCACTCAAGCTGGAAGTCTCCATTCAAATCTTCATCAAGGAATTCTCCAAAGCTAAGGTATGTGGGTTTCAACCATTGGGTTCTTTCACCCATGGTACCCAAGCTCTCTTTTTACATAAATTGCATGTTTCTAAGTTGATTTACTTATGGGTCATACTTACAACAAATTTGACTATGAACTAGGTTGGGGTTTCATAAAAGTGTGACTGTTTAAGCATGTTTTGGGCAATGAATCTTTTATCTATATTGAGATTTGATGAAGGGTTTTGATGTATTTTGCATGAGGGTACTACCAAGTGTTGGGGATTGTTGTTATATTGCATTTTCTTACATGATATCACTCTTGAATTGCATGATCTTATACTAGCATCATACACCTGCTAAGTGTTTGATAAAATGTCCAGTTAATGTATTTTGAGTTGTTGAAGGCCTAATACTTGGCATATGAGTTAAGTCACTTTATGATGATGAAAATATGGTATATATGTGTCAATTTCATGATATGTATCTATAGTGTTGTGAGTTGACCATAACAAATCGAGGGTTAATACCTCAATTGCCTCGGATGGGGGTGGTAACCCATCAACCAATTGATGGATTGATACCTCAATCACTTCCGGCGAAGGGTGGTCATGTATGTCAACCAATTAAGGGGTTTATATCTCATTCACATCCAATGGAGGGTGGTCATGTCCATCAACTAATTGAGGGATTGATTCCTTAATCACTTCTAAGGGGTGTCTACCTTAGATTCCAAGAACTAAGTTTGCTTGGTCTATGATGATGGCTTATTCCTTCACGTGTTATATGTTATATATAAGCATGTTTTACTTCAAGCAGTATTCATACATGTCAGATTGTTATTATGCTATCCATTGCTTACGATATTACATTTTGCCTATGTTGTCTATCTCTTGTTGGATTGTATCCTACATAGTATATTTAACATACTAATGCATACTCTATGCTTAGATAATATTACCATGTAGGAACTAGAGCTCCTCATGATCATCCTTATCCTCCCTGTGGCTAATACTATCTTTACCAAGTAATTTGGTAAGTCCTCAATTTCATGGACAATGTCTTTAATCTTATGCTCTATATCCTTTATTGTATGTTTTTGGCTATGAGGGTGAGCCCTATTGCTTGTATTGGTCCCTACTGAGTTCTATATTTAGAGGTGTTGTTGGATAAGTTATTTAATGATGCTATAAGCTTGATTCTCTTTGAATCTTTTGATGTTTAAGGATATGAAAGATTTTCCTTAGTCCATTTACCCTTATTTCTATTATTTTATTGTTGTTTAATTGCTTCTACAACAAAAAATGTGTAATGATATGTTAAGAGGCTTACTTGGGGTTCCTTAGGTTCTTCATTCGTCATGTCATGTCTAGGACCTAGGCTTGGGTTGTGACAAACTCGGTATCAGAGCTCTAGGTTGGTAATGATCCTCGATATCTAATATACATGTTGATTAGAGTCTTATCCATGGCTGTGTTCTACACCACAACTACGGGTAAGAGTCTATGAGATGTTTTAGGAAATGTTTCCCTTTTTCGTGATCTATGTCGTACTATAGAAGTTAGGTAAGGTTTTCCCTCTAACAAATGTTCTTTACTATGCTAGATCATGCCTAACACAAGAGGAAGAAGAGCCTGTATACCCAAGGAACAACTGACTCATGAGCTCCGGGATGTTCTCACCTTGCTAGCTTAAGTTATGGCTAATCAAGTCAATCAAGAGGACCAAACCACTCATGCTCCTACTCTGGCATCTCGGGTGAGGGAGTTTATGAGGATGAACCCACCAAAGTTCAATGGATATAAAGTGGATGAGGACCCTTAAGAATTTATTAATGAGGCATACAAAGTGCTGGCTATCATCGGTGTTAGGTCAGAGGAGAAGCCAGAGTTGGCATCTTACTAACTCAAGAGGGTGGGCCAAATATGGTATACGTAATGGAAAGAGGAGAAGGAAAACAACAATGTGGTTCTTTGGGAGGAGTTTAAGGTGGCTTCCCTCAACCAGTTTTTTCCACTTGAACTTAAGGAAGCTAAAATGATAGAGTTCATGAGTTTGAAGCAAGGATCCATGAGTGTGAGGGAGTATGCCCTCAAGTTCAACCAACTCTCAAAATATGCTCCACACTTGATTACCGACGAAAGGTCTACAATGAATAAGTTTATGATGGGTGTATCCGATTTGGTGAATGAGGAGTGCTAGGCCGCTATGTTGATTAGTGACATGGATTTGTCTCACCTGATGACTTACTTCAAATAATTGGAGGGGGACAACTTGAAAAAGAAAAGGGTTCATAACGCTAAGAGGGCTCATTTTAATGGTAAGTTCCAAAGTCCCAAGCGTGGCCAGTTTCACTAAGGCCAAGTGTCTTCTCATGCTCCTAATAGGAGGTTTGCCAATGACTTCCCAATGGCCTAAGGTGATGGTGGTGTGGTACCTAATGCTATATGTCTGAAGTGTGGTAGGGGTTATGGTGGCCCATGCTTGAGGGATGCCATTGCTTGTTTTGGGTGTGGAGAAGTAGGACATAAGATGTTTGAGCGTCCATGAAATCACAAAAATGGTAAGGATGTTCATCCACAAGGCTGAGATTATGATGCAGTTACTTTTTGGAGAGGACGCCAACAAGGTGGCGCCCCAAGGCGCAATCGGTTCTATGCCCTCTAAGGGAGACAAAAGATTAATGAGGTGCCTGATGTCATCATCGCTATGCCAATTTTTTTTGATTTTGATATGTATGCATTGATTAACCAGGGTGCCATTCTTTCTTTTATTAACTCTTTTATTGCCAAAAAGTTTCATGTTGAGTCCGAATTATTGTGTGAGTCATATGAAGTATCTACTCAAATTAGTGCATCTATTGTTACCGGGAAGGTCTATAGAAATTGTCTCGTTTGCATTTTGCATAAAATATTGCCTTATGATCTTGCTGAGTTAGATATGGTTGATTTTGATATCATTCTTAGGATAGATTAGTTGCATGCATATTATGCCTCTATTGATTGTAGAACCCAAGGGTCAAATTTCAATTCCCTAATGCACCCGTCATTGAGTGGGAGAATCATGATGTGGTGGTCAAGGGTAGATTTATCTCTTGCATTAAAGCCCAAAAGTTGATCTCTAAGGAGTGTCTCTATCATCTTATGAGGGTCAGAGATGTTGAATCCAAGGTCCTTCCTATAGAGTCTATTCCGGTGGTAAATGAGTTCCTTGATATCTTTCCTAGTGATCTTCCCAGTGTTCCTCCCGAAAGAAAAATAGATTTTGGTATAGCCATCCTTCTCGATACTCAACCCATTTATTCCCCCTTACCATATGGCCCCGACGGAGTTAAAGGAGTTCAAGGAGTAATTGAGGGACTTGTTGGAGTAGGGTTTTATTAGGCCTAGCCAATAACCTTAGGGTGCACCGGTGTTGTTTGTGAAAAATAAGGATAGGTCCCTGTCACGCCTAAAGTCCCATTAGGGCGGATTGGCAACCATTACCAATGAGGCTCAGGAGAACCAATATGTATCCAGGTGCTTTCAATAAATATTATAAGGGATTTCTAAATTTGACATGCCTTTATGAAAATAAACAGTGATAACAAGCCAAAAGAGAATGCATATGTCTAGGCCATTGGGGCCATGGTGTTTAAAGTATGAGACATGACCACACTTTAATTTACATAATCTACAAAGACTCTAGATAAGGAAAAGTATCTGATAAAGGTCGAGATAGGCCCTGCCTCAACTAACTATACAATATAAAATATAAGCTCTAGACATACAAAACTCTAAATCAACCTGGAGCATGGTAACAACAGCTAGATATCCTGTAATCCTACTGGGGAGATCTACTAGCACCTATACCTATAACATGAAATATAGGTCCCCCGTAAGGGACGTTAGTATGAGATCATGTACTGAATATGTAAGGCAGGAAATACTATATACGAAGTAATAACTCACATGAAACTATACACTAGTGTAGGATTAGAGACCACCTTTGGTTATACTGTGGGATCATGTAATTTGTGTTCTTTTTTTTTTACTTTACCTTTACTATATAATCTGTGCCCAACATGTAATACAAATGAATAGCGAATCAGTGATAAATCTATATCGGGATCGGCCCTGGCTAGGCTTTTCCTTTAACCCCTTGGGCTACCCCTCGTGATAGGATTGACCCTGTCTAGGTGATTCTTCCACTCCTCGAGTTACCACCCATCCATAAGCAATATACTTTACTTTATATTTCAATTACCTTTGAGATGATTCTTTTGGTGTTCGTGATATTGGAGCTGTAGGACTGTGGATACAATATATGACATATAAATAGTCACAAAAGACAACATCATAATGAAAGGAGTACGTTACACAAATAATGAAATGCATAGGAGGTAGAATAACACATGAACTTTATTTAGTAGAACAAATTCGTGTATCTTGGTATCCAAGTATGTATCCAGATTCAATGGTGACTATATATGGGAGCATATGAATATGTGAAAGAGTAGAGACATGATTAATAGTTGTGTCAGAGTTGATAAGTACCTTTATATGCCAAGGAGGGATCCATGTTTTATACCAAATAATACAAAATCAAATAGCCTTACATACCTCGCTGTACGACCTTGCTATTACCTTGAGATAACCTTTCCAACCTTTGAATATTTATCTACAATGTAGTAGGTGATAAAACTAGCATTAGCAGCCAATAGATACATCTTGGTAGCCCACTCTCATAAAAACAACAAACAGGCAGCAAGTGGGTAATTATAAACTTGAGCGTATTCTTTAAACCTATTTGCCCCTAATCATATTTTCGAATATGCATTGATTACCAATAGCTCAATAGGGTCACTATAAAGAATAGATATCCTCTTCCAAGAATTGATGACTTGTATGACCAATTGCAAGGGGCTAGCTTTTTATCTAAGATTGATCTTCGGTCTGCATATCATCATGTAAGGCTGAGGGAGTATGATATTCTGGAGATGACCTTTTGGACTAGATATGGGCATTATGAGTTTGTTGTGATGTCATTTGGATTGACTAACGCACCAGTCATCTTCATAGACCTAATGAATAGGGTCTTCAAACCTTACCTTGATTCCTTTGTTATGGTATTCATTGATTATATTTTGATCTACTCACATAGTAGGGAGGACATATGGGGCATTTGAGGGTTGTGTTGCAATGGTTGAGGGAGGAGAGATTGTATGCGAAATATGACAAGTGTGAATTTTGGTTGAAAGAGGTTGAATTATTTGTACGTCTCTTTAACATTCAGGGATGAATGTTCCCAAGGGGGAGATATTGTAACAACCCCCAAAAGTGCCCAAAAACGTGCCTTGGAATGTCCAAAATTTTAATTTTCATATATCTCAAAATCCATTTCTTATTTTGAAAATTCGACTTCAGATTCTTGTTCAGGAGGTTCAAATAAGGGGGAAGAGGTTAACTTCAATTTAGGAGCAAAGATTGAGCAATTACAAAATTTCAAGAACACAAATTTCAGTGGGGTTTTTGCATCATCTCAACGACGTCCCCTTGTGTTATTTTGGACAATATTTTTAAGCATTGGTCCAACACTTTAAGTCTTGGGCCTAAAAGTTCCAATATGTGTTTTTACTTATACTTAGTCATCTTTCACCCTCATATCATCCTAAACATTTCCCAAAAACTCACTCAAACACTTAGTCATACTTTCACTCCCAAAATTCAAGTCCCAAACTCTCATCCCAAGATAAGATTCTCCTTCAAGGTTCTTCTTCAAGCTTCAAGTCTCCATCTCCAATCTTTACCAAGTTCATCTATAAGCTCGGGTATATGGGTTTCTTTCATGAGTTCCTTTCACCCATGATATCCAAGACTCCTTTTACTCAAATTGCGTAATTTAAAGTTGATTTTCAAATGGCTCTTGCATATTATGAAATTCACTGCACACTATATTAAAGCTATGTAAAGTTGTGATTATTGTGCTATTTTTTGAGCTATAAATCTTGGGTCTATTGTAAGATTTGATGAGGGGTTTTGATGTATATGTCTTGAGGGTGTTGTAAGGTATTGATTGATGGTTTTACAATGAATTTTCTTGTATGATTTCATCTCTAAATTGCATGATTTTATACTACCATTTCACACCCTCTAATTGTTTGATAAAATGTCCGGATGTGGTTCCTTGAGGAGTTGGAGGTCCAAAGCAAGAGATATGATACGAATGACTATTTGATCATGAAATGATCTTATGTATATGATATACTTTATATAAAGTGTTGCATTAGACCATACTCGATCCAAGGGGACAAGAGCCCGGGTGACCATGTTAGGGGTTTATACTCATCAACTATGCGAGGTGTTTTTACTTTGTCATCATGTTTATAAGGTGTGATTACCATCAACCTTGTGAGTGGTTTATACCACACAACCACCAAGGGGTTTATACCTTAAATAACTAGCTTGGTCTCTTCTACACATATGATATCCTATATGAGCATGAGTTACTTAAGCATGTTTTACTTAAGCATTGAGCATACATGTCATATTGTATATTATGCCTCTTGCTGAATATTATGCATTTTTATTATGATGCCTATCTGTTGTTGCATTACGTCCTACATAATTAGTACATTCAAATGTACTAACGCATACTCTATACCAAGAGTGAAGTACACAATATCTATTCCTCAAACTAGGGCCACTAATGCAGCCACCCTCAACTTAGGCTTTTAGCCTCAATCAAGGTTCACATGCTCAAGCATAGATTAGGTCCAATATCATGGAATTTTATCAAATGATATGAGGTTAGCAAGGTGCCAAGAAAATGATATAAGTATATGAGAAGCTTAAACATTTCGAACAAGGGATTCACTAGTTTATTCGGTGGGTCATTTAGGCAAAAGTGGGTTTATTATCAGAATAAAGGCCTAAGATCACTTTCAAATCAACTAATTCACAAAACTAATCTTAGAGTACTAGGGCAACTTCTGAGTCCAATGATACATGAATGCATCAAAATAATCATGCACACATATGGCATTTACATCCACGATCAAGTATAGACTCACAAGTCATACTTTTAGTCTCAACTTACCCTCACAATATCAGACATAATATTGCCATATGCGAGTGCAGGGACGACGATACGTAATGCCTGTAGTTCACTTAGGCTGAAAAAGAGGGGGAGTTCCTGGGCTATATGTTGAGTTTGGAACCTTACATGTGCATACGCGTTTTCCAGGGCTTGCCTGGGAGGAACAAAACCATGTGGCCCTATGGGGATAGAGCAGACAATATATGCACATGTAGGGCTATTCATGATAGATGGTATCAGAGCCGACTCTCTGCTAGTACGATGGTGGGGCAAACCTCAACGAGGACCCTGAGTCCCTATGGGGGGTGAGTGCAGGGATGGCGATACATAATGACTGTAGCTCACTTAGGCGAATCCCACATCGAAAAAAGAGGGGGATTTCTTATGATATATGTTGAGTTTGGAACCTTACATGTGCATACACATTTTTTCGGGCTTGCCTGAGAGGAATAAAATTGCGCGACCCTATGGGGCCAGAGCGAACAATATATGCACATGTGGGGCTAAAGAAAATCTAAGAACTATATGTATGCCAAAAGATATTAGTACTATGTATTTACAAATTAGCTATACTTCCTAAGACATGTCGGTTCAATAAAAAATTAAACATCCACAAGGAAAAAGAAACACGGAAAGAAAACCTTAGGATCAAAATAGGGGAAGTTATGGATTGAGGCTACTCAGACTTCGCCTTAATCCATAACTTTCACCACTCCACCAAAATATGATACTTTTTCCTCAAAGTAAGGACAAAACAAAACACTATAATATAGAAATATATACAGACATTCATTAAAAACCAAAAATAAATATACAAAGTAGAAGTAAAAATAACATCTAACATAAATATGGTTAAAACACAACAAAAAATCAACATAATAACAAGATTGTCTGGAAAGAGAACAAAGTATCCAAAATGTCAAGATAAGAACTGGGGTCAAAGAAGTAAAATAGATTGTGCTCATGCACCAGTCTTAGTCTGATTACTGGGGTCCTATGATTGTCTCTGCTCCTCTACTATAGTGCCAAAAGTACCCTATCCAAGCGGGGTATGTTGTGCTCTCTCTCTATATATAGTTGTAAACATGGTCTACTTTTGCACCACCTACTTTGATATGGGATCCTCCTCCAATCGCAATTTCTTCGGGGCTGGCCATGGGTCAGCATGCTCAAGGTGCCTCTTCCCTCGAGTGTCCAGATGGTCGGCGAGCCAATCAAAAGCCTTATCCTCTCCCTGTGATATCTCTAGGGCTAGAATAGGGGATGCCAAAAACTATAATAAATCGACTTTGAAGTTGGCCAACTTCTCAGTGAATGCACTCACATCTACAGGCCTAGCTCTCTCGAGCCTCTTCTGAACTCTTGCCTCAAATACATTAGTCTTGCACTCCACAGCTTAGGCTCTCGCAATAACTAAATCTCTGGAAAATACATCTATCCTCTCCTCACCGGATTGGGAAGAGCTATCTCCTCCATTTGGTACCCAAGTGATTGTGATTATGGTAAGGGCACGCTAGCCTCAGGATCAGGGTGCACATTTATTTCTTCATTTGACTGCTCAACCTCATATGTGTTATCCATTAGTTAGTATACTGGGGGTGGGGAAACCACCCTTCACCCTCTTGGAAACATTGTCTTAGGTTTAGAGCTACGATTCAGGATATAGGTACGACTTATAGGGTGACTTACCAATCATAGTCTTTACTCGTATCTTGTTCTAGAGATGCTTTGAAAATTCAAATCAGGGTCACAAAACCACCATCATGACTTGTAATAGGTGCTATAAGTCATAGCTAAAACTTGCATGAAAAGAGTTCAGGCACCTTGGGCAACTGCCTCCTTCTACCAAAGGCCACTATGACTCATAGAGAAACCTGTGACTCGTAGTGGATCTTCATAACAGAAAATAGAGAGTCTGATGGGTGTCTATAATCTTTCCATGAAGATTAACAAACAGTTCAAAGAGGCATTAAAGGTTACAATCACAAGAGTATAGGCAGTGCAACAATGATCATAAGTACCATTTACTACCTATCGTATTAAAACAAAGTACGACTTCCTCCTTAATAGTTCAAAACTCACCTGAAATTTTATCACATAAAAGCATATGGACAAATACACTACACTACTACCCAACTCAACAATTTCAACCCAGACAAGGTTCATTTTGATCTATGAAATAAGAAACATATGTACATGGTCATAATATTAGATAACAAATTCACCAATCATGAACAACATTCCAGACTCTACCTTTTTCAGAGATATAAACAATTGTATAACTTATATTCCTTAGCGTCGCAAGCACCTTTGCATGGTTATACTAATCATGATTTCAAGGTTTTCATTCACTCACCCATAAAGCAAGGATTTATGATAAGCAAAATTTAACTGTGAGAACTTATTAGGTGAACGAATCAATGAACAGGAGAAGAAAGACCGGATGAGTCTGTTAGTGTGCATTTGTCTTGATGGGGGATCTTAGCTAGTGAAAGGGAATGGTGGGGGGAAGATTATAAATTAAAAGGGAACACTTTTCAAAGGAATATGAAGATCCAAGAAACTTTTGCCTCTTTATATTCCTAATGGCTCATCCTTTGAACTTTCGCATATTTATCTCATAGGCCATCAACTACAAGTTGTATGATGGCTTAATACTTGTAGGTACCAATCTCATAGTAGACCCAACACTTGGAAAAATTTCAATTTCATACCTGAGCACTATGAATCCTACTTACAACTCATAGAGGGTCCTATGAATTATAAGGTTAGCTCGTAGTGTGGGTGCCACTTTCTGATACTCACTATTCATCTCTACGAGGAATGACTATGAGTTGTAATGTCAACTACAACTTGCAAACCTACTCATAGAAGCTGTTTCACAGCATGACTTATCCATTCTTCAGCTCTTGATTTGATCCTGTTGCCCATCACTTAAGATACACCAAATATTGATTGATGCAACTAGTTCAAAGTCTCAACTATTTCAAATACATATTAACTTACTAATCAATAATTAAAATACTATATCATATCTAAAATAAAACAACACACAAAATAGGCTTAGGTTGCCCCCAAGAAATGCCTTGTTTAACGTCGTGCCTCGACTCAGTCATTCATGAGTGCTCAAACTTCCTCATGAGCTCCATCACTGTATTTTCTACTTCTCCTTTGTTCATCTTGCACTGCCTCTAGTTTCTCAGTGAGTTGCTCAATCCTATCACCCAGACTTTGCATTGATATAGTTTGTCGTTTTACTTTTTAATTACATTTGAGAATGTCAAAATTTATCTCCCTGATAATGTCATTTTAGTCATTCACCTTGATTAGGACTTATTCTAGCATATGCTCAATCTGGATCAGTTTATCAGAAATACAATGCTGGTGGGGTAACCTTGTCAAATAAGCCATATTTTTGCTTTTGGATTCGTTACCGGCTCCCGTAAATGCACTAGTGGTTGGGCAAGCTTGCCTATGAAGGGGTTGGTATACTTGGGCAACTTCAGATAACTTGTCCATGCTCTTAGTGATCTCATTACAAGATTATCTTAGGAACTCCCATCAAGCCCCTCCAAATAATGCGTCAGCCTGCCCTTATTGCTCGGAGGTCAATCTCGGTATAATCTAGCCACCAATTCGTCATTAGTTAAACTACGGTTTTGGCTTGGTACCAAGTATTTCTTGTATCTCTCCCAAGCCACCACTAAATGTTTTCCTGGCACTTGCTTGAAGTTGCAAATATTGTCCTGAACATTTTGTTTGTTGGGTCTTTTGTAGAAATGCATTAGGAAAACCCTTTTTGCACCTCTTCCCAATCTAAGCATACATCTAGTGGTAGTATAGATCACCATTCTGATGCTTCGGCTCTTAGGGTCATGGAAAACATCTGGAGAACTATAGCATTCAAAGCAGGATGCCCTATCCCGAGTACCTCCTTGAGGGTGGATGTGAATTGTTGCAAGTGGGTTTGGAGGTTTTCAAACTCTTTCCCATGAAAGAGGACACGCCTTTGCAAGTTTCTAGAAGGTCTCCAGTGACATAGAGTTTTTGTTCAGTCATGGTGCCATCTAACCTACACCCAAGAATCAACTAACAAAAACAACAAAAAAAGTAAAATACAGGAGAATCTAGAAATTAATGGTAGGATCAACTAATAGTGAAATCAAATCACACCTAACTGTGTTCCCCAGCAATGGCGCCATAATTTTATGAAGATGGTCATGCTCCAATAATAAAGCGGTCTCTATCAGTAATTAACCTAACCAAGGTTAGGGTCGAATCCACAGGGAATATAGGGTTTGACTATAGGGTTTCACTACTAATGATTTCTAGTATCAATAACTAAAATCTCTAAAAATGGGTTTTTTTTGTGTAAAAATAACATAAGATAAATGCTAACTAGAATACAAAAAATGCTCAATTTCGGGAACAACTTGGGAATTGTGTTCCCCATGGTTTGTTGACTCATTATCCTAGATAACATAACTACGATTAGTGAATCACATGCAGGATGGTAAATTAGGTTCTTATAGCCCTCTTGTGAAGGTGAAGGACGAATTTCACCATGGAGCTTGGTCGGCTACCATGGCGTGCCAACTAACTATTACATATTGTCCCAGTCGACCTCCTCTTGGTCAAGTTTGGCCAATTAGATGGGAACACATCAACAGAATCTTGTCATCTACTTTCCTTTTCCTATTCATCACCACCTTGGTCGGGATTGTGATAGTAGGTAGGACTACGTGTTGGACACCACTAAATAACATTAATCATAAAGGCAAATAAATAATACATGCAAAAACCTAATCATAAATATGCACTAAACCTAGGTCATTTCAAGTCAACTACTCATGGTTCCCATAACCCTAAGTTGTGGGTGCTTAGCTACTGATGGCTAAAGCAAAACACACAAAAATGCAAACAAGAGACATAGTTGGAGTTTCACCCACAACAATGAAAGAAATAGGAACCACAAGACCACAAGCTTGATTGATCAATAATGCGTGCAAAGCAAGATTTGCAATTTCCCAAAATGAGTTTTTCAAGAAAGAACAAATAAACTATTCTATAACATCATAAAATCTTCAAAGATATCTTGGAGTAGTGTCTATGGTCGCCTCTACAAAATAACCAAAGCTTAAACTATATATAGTGTGTACAAAATAACCCTAAAATTTACATAGAAAAGACAGTTAGTAGCTGATAAGTTTAGCAGTTATGACTCTTAGGGGAACCTACGAGTCATAGTCGGGATCTCGTATTAGGATCTTGGCATCTTGGACTAAACTAGTATGACCTATAGGTAGGAGTCATTGCTTGGGCTACGAATCATATGTTGATCTTGTAGTCTTGGTATTTAGTTTTTTAGTCTAACATTTTATCTCTTTGACTCTTGCTACGAGTCCACCTGTACGAGTCATAAAATGTCTTATGACTCGTCGTCTAGATTCATAAGAGTGACTTTCACTTGGCAGATTTTTGATTTTTGGTCTCTGATTCTTGTAACGGCATAATCTATGACTTGCAATGTAAGCTACGACTCTTAGGTTTGCTCGTATGGCCTGTGCTTTAGTAAAATTTGCAACCATTCTTCAAAATAATGTCAATCTAGTTTTTTTGAAAGATCAACACAAAAACACATCAAAAAACTAAAAGTTCGCTTTGAGAACTCACAAATGTGTTTTAGGCACCAAATGTATTGTATTATGATAGCACATTACGATTCCTACATGGTAACATCATTTAGTCATAGAGTATGTATTACTATATTTGAATGTATTAAGTATGTAGAATGCAATGCAATAATATATAGGCAACATAGGAAAAATGCAATATCATAGGCAATTAATATTGTAGTAACAATAAGGCATGAATTAAGGATGCTTGAAGTAACCTATGCTTATATAGAAAAAAATACATGTGTAGCAAGTGACCATCAATATAGAATATCCAAGACCTATCACCCCCTTGGAGAGGCAAATGAGGCACAAACCCCTCAATATGGTTATGCGGGCCTACTACTCCTCGTACTAGGCAAGCAATGTACAAACCCCTCGATATGGTTAATGAGGTTATATGGTCCTGCTACCCCCATACTAGAAAACAAAGGTACCAAACCCTCGATATGGTTACCCAGGCCTACAATCCCCGAGCTAGGCTTGGTCAACTCATAACACTATGGAAGTTCATCATGAAATTAACATATATACAACATACTTTCATGATCATAAAGTCATATGTCTCATATGCCAAGCATTAGGCCTTCAACAACTCAAGAATTATAATTAAGATATTTTATCAAATATTTGGTAGGTGTGCAATGCTAGTGTAAAATAATGCAATTAAAGAGTGAAATCATGCAAGAAATCTTGAAGTAAATCATCTCATAAATAATTTATAACACCATCATACAATAGTAATCAAAATCCTTCATCAAATCTCAAGTTAGATCCAAGATTCATTGCTCAAAACATGCTCAAAATAGTCACATTTTTACAAAATTCCAACATAGTTTAGGCAAATTCATAATACTAAACCCATATGTAAAATTAACTTAAAGGCATGTAAATTAGATGAAATGGAAGCTTCGGCACCATGGATAAAAGGACGCAACGGTTAAAACCCACATACCTTGACTTTGAAAAATAACGTGATGAAGATTGGATATGGTAACTTGAAGCTTGAGTGAAAAGTCTTAGATCCGTATGAGTTTTGGAACTTGAAAGTTAGAGTGAAATATTGGTCTAAGTGTTTGGGTGAGTATTGGGTAATGTCTTGAATTATATGGGGTTGAAAAATGACTAAGTATAAGTGTTTTTATGCATAGGAAGGCTTAGGCCCAAGAATCCAAGGCCTTAGGCCACATTTGGAAAACCTGGCAGAAAAAATACGTTGGTCTGCGATTGGTCTGCATCGCGGAACCATTGTGCACCCTCACTATTTTGCGCAAACTTGAAAAAATCAAATTTTGCTACAATTGCTTTAAAATTAGGGTTATACCCATTTCCCATTTAATTTTTCCCCTGATCAAGAATATGAAGTTCGATTGTGC
Organism: Solanum sejunctum; assembly: GCA_025642045.1. Classification (NCBI taxonomy): domain Eukaryota; kingdom Viridiplantae; phylum Streptophyta; class Magnoliopsida; order Solanales; family Solanaceae; genus Solanum; species Solanum sejunctum. The sequence continues at coordinate 36,490 of JAOTQJ010140854.1, forward strand.
ATATCATGAATGAATTTTGAGATATATGAAATTATGATTTCGGGCACATCCGAGGCATATCCTTGGTCACTTTCTGGGGTTATCTTAGATTTATCCCATTTGATGACCTATGCCGAATAAATGGAGAAGGAAAAGTTGATGAAGAGGAGGAGTAATGAGGCCAAGAGGGCCATTTTTAAAGAAAGTTTCAACCTCACAAGGGTGGCCGATCTTATCAAGGGCAAAGATCTTCTCATACCCCCTATAGGATGTTTGCCAACGACATCCAAAGGGCCTAAGGTGATGGTGCTGTAAGTCTTATTTATATGTGTCTGAAATGTGGTAAGAATTATGGTGGCCCATGCTTGAGGAATACCGGTGCTTGTTATGGTTGTGGGGAGATGAGGCATAAAGCAATAGATTGCCCTCGAAATCATAACAAGGGTAAGGATATTCGTCCTCAAGGTTTGGGTGCCAATATGGTTCCTTTGGGGAGAGTTGATCACAAGGTTGTTCTCCAAGGCACAATTGGTTTTATGCTTTGCATAGGAGATAAGGGGTTGATGAGGTGCCCGATGTCATTACTGGTATGTTAAATGTCTTTGATTTTGATATGTATGCATTAATTGATCCGGGTGCCACTATTTCTTTTATTACCCCCTTTGTTACCAAAAAGTTTTATGTTGAATCCAACTTGTTATGTGAGTCTTATGAGGTGTCTACTCATATTGGTGCATCTATTGTTGCTAGAAAGGTGTATAGAAATTTTCGTGTTTGCGTTTTTCATAAGATTTTGCCTTTTAATCTTGTTGAGTTAGATATGGTTGATTTTGATGTCATTCTTAAGATGGATTGGTTGCATGCATACTATACCTCTATTGGTTGTAGAACTCGTAAGGTCAAATTTAAATTCCTAAATGAACCCGTTCTTGAGTGCGAGAATCATGATGTGGTGGTCCAGGGTAGATTCACCTCTTGCATTAAAGACTATAAGTAGATCTCTAAAGGGTGTCTTTATCATCTTGGGAGGGTAAGGGATGTGGAGTCCAAGGTTATTCCTATAGAATTGGTTCCAGTTGTAAATGAGTTCCACAATGTCTTTCCTAATGACCTTCCCGGTGTTCCTCCTGAAAGTGAAATAGATTTTGGTATAGGCCTCCTCCTTGATACTCAACCCATTTCTTTTACCCCATATCGTATGTCCCTGGTGAAGTTAAAGGAGTTGACGGAGCAATTGAGGAACTTGTTGGAGAAGGTTTTTATTAGGCCAAGCCAATCACCTTGGGGTTTACCCATGTTGATTGTGAAGAAGAAGGATGGGTCTCTTAGAATGTGTATTGACTATTGGCAACTTAATAGGGTCACCATCAAAAATAGGTATCCTCATCCAAGAATTGATGATTTGTTTGACTATTTTCAAGAGGCTAGCCACTTTTCTCAGATTGATCTTCAGTCTGAGTATCATCAATTGAAGGTGAGGGAGTGTGATATTCCCAAGACAGCCTTTCGAACTAGGTATAGGCATTATGAGTTTGTTGTGACAACCTTTGGGTTGACCAATGCACTAGCTATATTTATGGATCTTATGAATAGGGTCCTCAAACCCTACATTGATTCATTTGTTATGGTCTTCATTGATGATATTTTGATCTATTCACATAGTGAGGAGGAGTATATAGGTCATTTGAGGGTAGTGCTACAAAGATTGAGGGAGGAGAAGTTGTATGCCAAGTATGAGAGAAGTGAATTTTTATTAAAATAGGTTACCTTCCTAGGTGATGTGGTGTCATGGGACGGTATTAAGGTAGATCCTAAAAAGATAGATGTGATTAGAAATTGTCCTAGACTATTGACCCGTTGGATATTAGGAGCTTCTTGGGCCCAGCAGGTTACTATCGGAGGTTTGTGAATGAGTTTTGTTTTATTGCTTCTCTTATGACCAAGTTGACTCAAAAGAAAGCCAAATTTGTGTGGGCCGATAAGTGTGAAAAGAGTCTTCAAACATTGATAGATTATCTTGTGTCCTCTCCTATATTGTCACTATGGAAAGGGCTAGAAGGATTTGATGTATATTATGATGCTTCTAAAGTTAGTTTGGGTTGTATGTTGATGCAAAATGGTCAGGTGATAGCATATGCTTCTAGGCAACTCAAGGTGCATGAAAAGAACTATCCTACCCATGCTCTTGTCCTAGCCGCTATGGTATGGGGTGCATGTTGGTGTGTTCACCAATCATAAGAGTCTCCAGTATGTCTTAACTCAAACAGATCTCAACTTGAGGCAAAGAAGGTGGTTCGAACTTCTTAAGGACTATGACATGAGTTTGCACTATCATCCCAGTAAGACTAATATGGTTGCGGATTCTTTGACTAGGGTGTCGATGGATAGCCTAGCTCATGTTAATGATGGTAGAAAAGGGATGGCTCAGGAGGTCCACTGGTTGGCTAGATTGTGGTTAGGTTGGAAGAGGTTGATAATGGAGGTGTTGTTGTTGTTGATGATTCTAAATCTTCATTGGTGGAAGAGGTGAAATCTAAGCAAGATCTTGACCTTGCTTTGTTGGAATTGAAGGCATTAGTAAAGAATGGTAAGGTGGAGGTTTTCTCCCAAGGGGGAGATGGTGTTCTTAGATACCAAGGTAGTTTATGTGAGCCATGTGTTAATGGCTTAAGAGAAAAGATTCTTGATGAGGCTCGTGATTTTTCTTACTCTATTCACCCTAGGTCTACTAAGATGTGTAGACATTTGAGGGAGTTGTATTGGTGGAGAGGCATGAAGAGAGACATTGCCAAATTTGTATCCAGTTGCCAACAAGTCAAAGCCGAACATCAAAGGCCGAGTGGCCTATCCCAAGACAAAGAGATTCCTACTTGTAAATTGGAAGAGATTAATATAAATTTTATGGTTGGGTTTTCCAAGAATATAAAGGGTTTTGAGTCTATTTGGGTAGTGGTCAATAGGATGACGAAATTGGCTCACTTACTATCGGTTAAGACCACATATGGGGTTGAAGATTATGCTAGGTTGTACGATCATGACTTGATGAAGTTGCATAGGGTTATTTTGTCCATCATATCAGATTGTGGCGCTCAATTTACTTCACATTTTTTGAGGTCCTTTCAAAGGGGTCTTGGTAAGAGAGTTAAACTTTATGGCCTTTCACCCTCAAACGGATGGCCAAGCCAAAAGAAATATCAAAACACTTGAGGATATGCTCAGGGCTTATGTATTAGAGCTTTTGGGTAGTTGGTATGATCATCTTCCGTTGATTGAGTTTGCCTATAATACTAGCTATCATTCTAGCATCGGTATGGCCCCTTTTGAGGCTCTCTATGGTAGGCATTGTTGGTCACCGTTGGATGGTTTAAGGTTTGATAGGTAGCATTGTTGGGACAAGATTTGGTTATATAGGCTCTTGAGAAGCTTAGGATGATTAGATAAAGGTTGCGGACGACCCAAAGTCGCCAAAAGTCCTATACTGATGTGAGAGAAGGGACCTTGAATTCAAAGTTGGTGATTGGGTTTATTTGAAGGATTCACCCATGAAGGTTGTGGTTCTTTTTGGTAAGAAGAATAAGTTAATCCCTATATATGTAGGTCCTTATAGAGTGATGAGGAGGATTAGTAAGGTGGCCTATGAGTTGAAATTGCCTAGTGGTCTTCCATGTGTATATGTTGAGGAAGTGTGTAGGTGACCCTAATGCTATTGTGCCTCTTTCTGTTGTGGGGGTTATTAAAGACAACTTGACATATGAAAACGCTCTAGTAGAGATCTTCGATAGACAAGTGAAGAGGTTGAGGCACCAGGATGTTGCTTCTGTTATGGTCCTTTGAAGGAATCAACAAATAACAAGTGCTATATGGTAGGTTGAAGCGGACATGCAAAAACAATATCCTTATCTCTTTCATCCTACTTAAGTCTAAGAATTCAAAGTCTTCTATGGGATTTCATGCCTCGTGTTCTAGTCCCTAAGTCATTTACATGCATTCATGTTTATATTGACAAAATTCATGGTGATTTTACACTTACGTTGAGATATTGAAAAATGGCGTTTTAAGTGTACTGTTGCATTCTTGTTGGGGCTGACCTCTTCACAATTACTCTTCTCATATACATTTGTTTGACATTCGGGTATGAATATTCCCAAGGGGGAGATACTGAAATAACCCCAAAAAGTGCCTAAAAATGTGTCTCGGAAGTGCCCCAAATCATAATTTCCATATATCTTAAAATTCGTACGAGATATCAAAAATTTGACTTCATATTCTTGATTAAGGGCAAAATAGAGTCGGAAATGGGTATAACCCTGACTTTAGAGAAACCATAGAAAAATTTGATTTTTTTAAGTTTGTGCAAAACAGCGAAAGGTGCGCGATGGTTCCGCGATCCAAACCCATCGCGGACCAGTGTATTTTGGCTGTCAATTTTTTCAAATGCGGCCTAAGGCCTTGGGGTCTTGGGCCTAAGTGTTCCTATATGTTAAAATAGCTATACTTCATTTTTCAACCCCATATCATTCAAGACATTCTCCAATACTCACCAAACACCTAGACTAATATTTTACTCCGAATTTCAAGTCCCAAAATGCATTAGAAATCTAAGGATTTCACTCAAGCTTCAAGTCTCCATCTCCAATCTTCATCAAGATATTCTCTAAAGTAAAGATATGTGGGTTTCAACCATTCGGTCCTTTCAGTCATGGTGCCCAAGCTTCCATGTCATCTAATTTACATGCTTGTAAGTTGATTTTATACATGGGTCTATTATTATGAAGTTGACTTTGAACTATGTTGGGGTTTTGTAAAGTTTGACTATTTTAGCATGTTTTCAGCTATGAATCTTGGATCTAACTTGAGATTTGATGAAGGGTTTTGATGTAGATTTTACAATGGTGTTACCAAGTATTAGTGTGATGACTTACTTCAAGATTTCTTCCATGATTTCACTCTTTAATTGCATAATTTTACACTAGCATTGCACACCCACCAAGTGTTTGATAAAATGTATGGATTACGATTCTTGAGTATTTGAAGGCCTAATGCTTGGCATATAAGATACATGACTTTATGATGATGAAAGTATGTTGTATATATGTTAATTTATGATGAACTTCCATAGTTTTGTGAGTTGACCAAGCCTACCTTGGGGGACTGTAGGCCCAAATAACCATATCGAGGTGTTGCTACCTTGGTTGTCTAGTACGAGGAGTAGCAGGCCTGTATAACCATATTAATGGGTTTGTACTATCACAAACCAATCCTAGGGTTTAGACATGAAACAACGAATTAGAAACCCAAAGAAAACCCAAACAAGCCTCTTATCTTATTATTACACATCATTGGTTGCGGAAGAATCTAAATGACATACGAAAGTAGAAATAGGGCAATAGCACTAAGGGGCAAGCTTGCATAACATCATAATCAAAATACAAATGAGTCAAAGCTCATTTCATAAACACATAGCATGTCCAACAATACCTCTAATACATAAATAGAGCAGGGGCCAAGACAAGTAATCGAGATAACCCTCATAGTTAAAGTAAACGACAAAGATAAGTGTCTCAATATATAATAAGAGAACCTTAGACTAAGGTCGCCAAAGTTGAGGACTCACCAACTAGATTGAGTAGTACTGAACTAACCACGTGGAGGAGGAGGAGGATCATCTTGTACACCAGTTCGTACATGGTGATATCATGTATACAAGAGTATGCGTTAGTACGTTTAAAGTACTAAGTATGTAGGATGTAATGCAACAAGAGATAAGTGGCATCATAATCAAAATACATAGAGATAAGAAATAGATAACATAGTAGAAATATGACATGCATGATTAATGCTTAAGTAAAACATGCTTACATAGAATAGAACATATGTGTAAAAAGAGACCATTAACTATTGGTGGATCATCATGCCCTACCACCCTTGGTGATTGATGTACAAACCCCATCAATAGGTTGGCGGATCATCGCACCCTACTACCTTTGGTGCCGGAGTACGAATCCATGATAGGTTGATGGGCACAAATCCCTTACAAGGTTGGTGGATCGTCGCACTAGAACCCTTGGTGTTGGAGTATAAACCCCTTGATAAGTTGATGGATACAAACCCCCAATATGGTTGGTGGATCATCTCACCCTACTACCCTTGGTGCCAGAGTACAAACCCCCTGATAGGTTGATGGGCACAAACCTCCAACAAGGTTACCGGACGCATAACCCCTGGGTAGGGCACGGTCACATTTCAACAATACATAGAGAGCACCATATATACATACATTCATTTCATCATCATTTCATCATATAATTATCATACCATCATCATATATCCATTCATCTCATAAGACATGATTGGACCTTCAATTCCTTAAGAAACCATAACCGGATATTTTATCAAACACTTAGAGGTTGTGTAGTGCTAGTGTAAAACCATGCAATTCAAGAGTTAAATCATACTACAAAATTCAATGTAAAACTTTCAATAGATACTTGGTAATACCCTCAAACAATTTACATTAAAAACCTTCATCAAATTTTAAAATAGACCTTGGTTTCATATCTCAAAACATAGCAAAACAGTCCCAATTTCATGAGCTTTAACATAGTGTGCAGTGATTTTTATAATAAGATAAACCCAATTGTAAATCAACTTTAAATCATGCAAAATTAGAGTAAAAGGAAGCTTGGGTATCATGGGTGAAAGCAACCCATGAAAGAAACCCACATACCTTAGCTTTGGAGATGAACTTAATAAAGATTGGAGATAGGGACTCGAAGATTGAGAGGAAATCTATAGATCCAAAGTGGGTCTTGAGACTTGAGTTTCGGAGATACAATATTGGCTAAGTGTTTGAATGAGTATTGGGGAATGTTTAGAATGATATATGGGTGAAAAATGGTTAAGTATGGGTATTTTTACATTTGGGGATACTTAAGCCCAAGACTTCAAAGTCTTGGACCGCAAGAAAAATAACTGGACAGAAAAGTATGCATGTCTGCATCGTGGACAAGATGCAAGAATAAATTCCTTCATATGCTTACCCTTGGCACATTATGACAGGGGTGCCAAAAGCTCTCGAAAATCCTCACTTAGAAGATTTAAATTGCTAATAATTTGCTCTAGAAATTGGGGATAGACCCTTCTTCACCTAATTTTGACCTCGTGAACAAGAATATGAGGTCAAATTTTTGATATCGCACATGGATTTTGAGATATAAGAAAATTATAATTCTGGGCATCTGAGGCACATTTTCGGGCACTTTTTAGGTCATTTCATGTACCTCATTAACCATATTGAGGGGTTTGTACCTTGGTTGCCTAGTACAGGGGTAGTAGGCCCGTATAACCATTTTGAGGGGTTTGTTTCTCATTAACCATATTTAGGGGTTCGTACCTCATTTGCCTCTCCAAGGGGGTGGTAGGATTTGAATATTCTATATTTATAGTCACTTCCTACACATGTATTTTATTCTATATAAGCATGGCTTACTTCAAGCATCTTTCATTCATGCCATATTGTTACTACGCTATCCATTGCTTATGATATTGTATTTTGCATATGTTGCCTATCTATTATTGAATTGCATCCTATATACTTAGTACATTCATACATACTAATGCATACTCTATGCCTAATGATGTTACCATGTAGGAACTAGAGCCCCACTTGATCATCCTCCCCCTCCATGTGGCTCATATAATTGTCTATCAAGCTTGTTGGTGAGTCCTCCATTCCGAGGACTATGTTTATGATCTCCATGCTATGTACTAAAACTATCTTCTCTTATGTATGTATTGACTATTAAGGTGAGCCCGACTGCTTCTCTTGGCCCCGCTAAGTTTCTAAGTTTTAGAGGTATTGCTGGACATATTATGTATCATGCTATGAGCTTTGACTCTCCCTTGACTCTTGATGTTGTCCCTTAGCCGTATTTATACCTATTTATTATATTTTGTTGAGATTTTATTGCTTCCATGACCAAGGATGTGTAATGATGTGCTAAGAGGCTTGCTTGGGGTCTCTTCGGGTTCCCCATGCACTGTGTCATGTCTAGGCCCTAGGCTTGGGTCATGACAAAATCCATGTCACTAAACAACATAGTGAACAGACACTCCTCACTCACCAAGTCGGATATGCCCATCAAAAATTTATTCATTCTAGACCTTGAGTCTGTCACCAAGTGTGGAGCATATTTTGAAAGTTGGTTGAACTTGAGGGCATACTCACTCACACTCATAGGTCCTTGTTTGAAGTTCATGAACTCCACCAATTTAGCTTTCCTAAGCTCAAGAGGGAAGAACCAATTAATAAAAGCCACCTTGAACTCCTCTAAAAGCACCCCATTATTGATTCGCTTCTCCTCCTTCCACTGATTGTACCATATTTGTGCTACCCCTTTGAGTTGGTAAGCCGCCAACTCTGCCTTTTCTTATGAACAAATACCAATAATAGCCAAAACCTTGTAGACCTCATCAACAAACTCTTGAGGGTCCTCATCCACCTTTGACCCATAGAATTCCAAGGGATTCATACTCATAAAGTCTCTCACTCAAGATGTCGAAGTAGGAGCATGGGGGGCTTGGGCCCCTTGATTGGCTTAATTAGCCATAACTTATGCAAGCAAAGCGAGAATGTCCCGGAGCTTACCATGAGTTGGTTGTTCCTCGAGTTTGCGGACTTTTCTTTCTCTTGTGTTAGGCATGGTCTAGCATAGCAAAGAACAATTAGTAGGGGAAAAAGAACAATCAGTAGGGGGAAAAACTTACCTTAACTTCTATAGCACAACATAGAGTAAGAAGAAGGGAAACATTTCCTAAAATATTTCATAGCCTCTTACTCATAGTTCTGGAGCACAATACAACCGTGAAAGACTATAATTGACGTGGTGTGTTGGATGCCAAGGACCATTAATAACCTAGTGCTTTGATACCACGTTTTTCATGACCCAAGCCTATGGCCTAGACGTGACATGGTGCATGGGGAACACGAAGGGACCCCAAGCAATCCTCTTAGCACATCATTACAGATCCTTGGTCACGTAAGTAATAAAATGTCAACAAGAGATTACAAATAGGGATAAGCAGTTCTAACAGACATTTTTCATAACATAAACATCAAGAGTCAAGAGAGAGTCAAAGCTCATAGTATAATACATAACATTTCCAACAAGAACTCTAAAACTTAGATATTTAGCGGGTGCAAGACAAGCAACTGGGTTCATCCTCATAGTCAATACATACATAAGAGAAGATAGTTTTAGTACATAGTATGAGATCATAAACATAGTCCCCAGAATGGATGACTCACCAATTAGGTTGAGAGACAATCGTACCATCCACGTAGAGGGGGAGGATGATCAAGCAGGGCTCTAGTTCCTACATGGTAACATCATGTAGGCATAGAGTATACGTTAGTACGTTTGAATGTACTAAGTATGTAGGGTGCAATGTAACAATACATAGGTAACATAGGCAAAATGCAGTATTATAAGCAATGGATAGCATAGTAACAATATGGCATGAATGAAGGATGCTATAAGTAAGACATACTTATGTAAAACAAAATACATGTGTATCAAGTGACCATCAATATAGAATATCCAAGGCCTACCACCCCCTTGGAGAGACGAATGAGGTACAAATCCCTCAATATGGTTATATAGGCCTACTACCCCCTGTACTAGGAAACCAAGGTACAAATCCCTTTCTATGGATAATTAGGTACCAACCCCTCAATATTATTATACGAGCCTGCTACCCCCCGTACTAGGCAACCAAGGTACCAACCCCTCGATATGGTTACCGGGCCTACAACCCCCCAAGCTAGGCTTGGTCAACTCACAAAACTATTGAAGTACATAATGAAATTAACATATATACAACATACTTTCACCATCATAAAGTCATATATCTAATATGCGAAGCATTAGGCCTTCAATAACTGAAGAATTATAATTCGGACAGTTTATCGAACACTTGGTGGGTGTGCAATTCTGGAGTAAAACTATGCAATTAAAGAGTGAAATCATAAAAGAAATCTTGAAGTAAATCATCATACGAATACTTGGTAACACCATTATAAAATATACATCAAAAATTTTCATCAAATCTCAAGTTAGATCCAAGATTCATAGCTGAAAACATGCTAAAATAGTCACACTTTTACAAAATCCTAACATAATTCAAAGTCAAATTCATAATAATAGACTCGTATGTAAAATTAACTTAAAAACAAGTAAATTAGATAGAATGGAAGCTTCGACACCATGGGTTAAAGGACCCAATGGTTGAAACCCACATACCTTTACTTTAGATATGGAGACTTCAAGGTTGAGTGAAATCCTTTGATCCAGATGAGTTTTAGGACTTGAAATTTGGAGCGAAATATTAGTCTAAGTGTTTGGGTGAGTATTGGGGAATGTCTTGAATGATATGGGGTTGAAAAATAATTATGTATAGGTTTTTTACGCATCAGAAGGCTTAGGCCCAAGACCCAAAGGCCTTAGGATGCATTTGGAAAAACTAGTAGCCAAAATACATTGGTCCGCGGTAGGTCCAGGTCGCGGAATCATTGCACACCCTCACTGTTTTGTGCAAACTTAGAAAAATCAAATTTTGTTATGGTTGCTCTAAAATCAAGATTATATCCATTTTCTACTCAATGTTTTCCCCTGATCAATAATATGAAGTCTTATTTTTGATATAACGCACAGATTTTGACATATATGAAAATTATGATTCCGGACACTTTCGAGATAAAATTTTGGGCACTTTTTGGGGTCGTCTCATTCATCCTCATAATGTCCCTCACCCAAGATGACGAAATAGGAGCATGAGGGGCTTGGACCTCTAGGTTAGCTTTATTAGCCACAACTTGAGCTAGAAAAGTGAGAGCATCCCGGAGCTCACCATAAGCCAGTTGTTCCTTAGGTGTGCGGCCTATTCTTCCTCTTGTGTTAGGCATGACCTAGGATAGAAAAGAATAATTTTTAGGGGGGAGAAACCTTACTTTAACTTTTATAGCATGACATTAGAGTAAGAAGAAGGAAAATATTTCCTAAAACATCTCATAGCCTCTTACTTATAGTTGTGGTGCATAACACAACCATGAATAAGAGTCTAATCAATGTGGTGTGTTGGATGCTAAGAACCATTAACAACCTAGTGCTCTGATACCAAGTTTTTTAGGATCCAAGCCTAGGGCCTGACATGACACGGCGAATGGAGAACCCAAAGGGACCCCAATCAAGTACTTAACATATCATTACACATCCTTGGTTTCAGAAGCAATAAAACAACAAAAAGAGATAGTAAAGAGGGGATCGGGGATAAGGGACATCTTTCATGTCATAAAATATCATAGAGTCAAAGAGAGTCAAGGCTCATAGAATTACTATATAACTTATCCAACAACACCTCTAAACATAGAACTTAGTGGGGGCCAAGACAAGCAACCGGGCTCACCCTCAAAGTCAAAGCATACAATAAAGAGAAGAGAATCTATACATAGCATAAATCAAGAGAAGTATGTCCTCAAATTTTAGGACTCACCGACTTGCTTTGAGAGATATCGTACTAGCCACGTGGAGGAGGAGGAGGATCAAGTGAAGCTCTGGTTCCTACATGGTAACATTCTATAGGCATAGAGTATGCCTTAGTACATCTGAATGTACTAAGTATGTAGGATGCAGTGCAACAATGGATAGGCAACATAGTCAAAATGCATAATTAGGCAATAGATGAACATAAAATAATATGGCATGTATGAATGATATTTAGAGTAAACATGCTTATATATATCATAACTATCTTTATAAACCAAGCAACTTAGTACTAGGATCCTAATGTAGACCACCCCTTAGAAGTGATTGAGGTGCCAGCCCCTCAATTGGTTGATGGACATAACCACCCTCCATCGGAAGTGATTGAGGTACCAACCCCTCAATTGGTTGATGACTTACCACCCTCATCCAAGGTGATTGAGGTACTAGCCCCTAAATTGTTTGATGGCTTACCACCCTCATCCGAGATGATTGAGGTACCAACCCCTCAATTGGTTGATAGGTTACCACCCCATCCGAGATGATTTAGGTACCAACCCCTTAATTCGTTGATGGCTTACCACCTCCATCAAAGTTGATTGAGGCATCACCCGTCAATTGGCTATGGTCAACTCACAACACAATAGATACATCTTATGAAATCAAAACATTCATATCACCCTTTCATAATCATAAAGTCTCTTAACTCATGTGCCAAGCATTAGGCCTTCAACGACTCAAGATACATTAACCAACATGTTATCAAACAGTTGGTTTTGCAATACTAGTATAAAACTATGCAATTAATATGACATGTATTGCAAATACACCTAGTTTTGCAATACTAGTGTAAAACTATGCAATTAAAGAGTGAAATGATGCAAGTAAATTCATGTAAAACCACCCACCAACACTTCGTAATACCCTCATGCAATATACATCAAAACCTTTCTCAAATCTCAAGATAGATCTACGATTTATAGCTCAAAACATGTGTAAACACTCACACTTTTACAGAACACCATCATAGTTCATAGTCACATTCATAATAGAAGACACATAAGTAAAATCAACTTAAAAACATGTAATTTTGGTAGAAAGGAAGGTTGGGCACCATGGGTGAAAGGACCCAATGGTTGAAACCCACATACCTTGACTTTGATGGATCCTTTAAAAAGATTAAAAATGGAAACTTGAAGCTTCAGTGAAATACTTAAGAGCGGTGAGTTTTGGGAAGACTTAGGCCCAAGACCCGAAAGCCTTCGATTGAACAAGAAAACAATGCAAAAATAATACTGGTCTACGATGGAGGCTCATCGCGGTACCATCGCGGATAGACATCGGATATGCAAAATTATGAATTTTTAAATTTTGATAAGGTTGCTCTAAAATCGAGGTTAAACCCATTTCTCACTCAATTTTCTCCCTGATCAAGACTATGAAGTCACATTTTTGATATCACGCATGAATTTTGAGATATACAAAAATTATGATTCTTGGCACTTTCGAGGCACATTTTTGAATACTTTTTGGGGTCATTTCAACTATGTCCAAGGAGCTACTAGGACCAAAGTGAGAATTACAAAAATGGTGGGAAGGTGAATTTTGATAATACAATGAAAGGGTCAATTTTTGGCTTAAAAGAGTTACTAGTGATATAATATCTGAAAAGGCTAAATTTTGCAATACAAATCAAAGAAAGTCTATTATCATTTTCTAAACGAACAAGACTTTTTATTTCGCTTCAACAACATGCCAAACAAGTTCTATACTAAGATGCAAAACATGGAATCTATGCAAATAACCTCACCACAATGGCACAAGTCTCAATTAAGATGGATCAATTCTACTTTTGAGATAGATAGGGTCATAACAAACTTATAAAATAAGAATAAGTTATATACAAAGTCACAACTATGAGCCTAGGTGTCAAAAAGTCTATTTTTATTTTATGTTCAAGCACTCAAAAAAACTGCTAACCAAAATCATGCCTAAATTATTTTGTATCAACCAAGTTAAAAACGTCTTTTCTTTTCTCTCCAAAAATAAAATAAAATACTAAAACTAAAACCTACTTTTTTAAAAAAAAAAAAAGTTTGGTTCAATGGGCTCCCCCAAGGAAAATAACCGAAAAGAAAAATCAAGAGGTGGTGAAGTATACTCTAATAAAAACTAAAAATCTAAGAATCATAGAAGAAAAAAATTATTTTACTCTAAAAAAAACTTTTTATATTTTTGGCCCTTTTTTTTTTGTTAAATTAAAAACTAAATAATTAAATAAAACCCTATAGCATACATCATCCTTAAAAATATTGAAAGATATTCCACCTCATACTTAAAATCATGCTTTGTCCCAAAAGCAATGTATAAAAAAGAGATGAAGCAGAAGGGTAAGAAATACTCCCTGAAACCCTTTAGTGTCTAGCTAGCAACATTTTTCTTCAATATTTATCTAGGTCGCATACACTCCACACTTAAGCTCAAACAGTGTGTTCCTTAGCTTCAAATTTGGGTACTTAGACTTTCGCTAAATCTGTAAAAATAAAATTGACAAAAAAAAACAAAAAAATACTATATAAAACTTAAAAAAAAAGAAGTTACACTATTAGTTAGAGGTCTTCCACTTTTTCTTTCACCGTGAACTTATGAATTGTACCCCTGATTTCTTTTTCAATTCCATTATGCTCAAAGGGTGGTGGTATAAAAATAATGGAAACAAACAATAGAGATGGCATGTTTACTTTTTGGCTTTTAAATGGGGAATATAAGTTTTTTATTTGTGCCCAATGAATTCAAGAATATAAATATATTTTTCCTCATCCTTACATTTTTCCATATGCTCATATGATTCGATTGATAGCTCGTCATCAAAACATAATGTAAAAAAATGATTGGAATGAGGTCCAATACGTCCCAATTCATGAATTATATTATTATTTACATACACATGTTTGTACACTCTAGAGTTTTTAAAAATAGTCATAACTACTTCTTTATATAACTCTCATGTATTTTTTTCAACAGTGACAACATCAATAATAGTATGATCAAGTAGTTGACCCTCTAATTTTAGCGCGTCAAGTTGGCCTATAAGCATTTTTCTTTCTCACACAATTGATAACTAGCTTGTTGAGCATCTAACATATCAACCTTTACACTCAACTCAATACTTAAAATATGGATATCCAAGCCAACTGATGAACATTTGACAAAAGCACATAGTTGTCTAAGTCGAGATTTTCTAATATTTTTAGGAAGTATACATTACGATTTCAAAAACTATCTCCAAACCCTCTCATCTCAGTGCTCTAATCATTCAACATTTTTTCAATAGAGGACATCATATTAATAAGAAAAAAAAAGAGAAAATAAATATGGCATGCCCTGGCAGGTACTCTTAGCGTGGCTGGTACTTGAATAACCATTACTTATTGCCCAAGGGAACCACTTGGTATCATCGTCATATCAACTTGATAGTGGAAGAATAACACAAGAAGTAAGGTATCATATGCCGGACGATAAATAAGTGCATAACTCTATTGTATCGTAGCTTATAATGAAGATAAGTTTAGATATAAAATACTCATTAAATACTCTACTTCAATGTCTATAAAGTCTCTGCTCAACCATCTAGAATGGTTCCTTGATAGGCTATGAATATCTCAATCAAAAGTAAATAAAGAGCTCAATAATAATAAGAAAATAACAGGGCTCCTTCGAAATGTAAGGAGGGCTCACCAACTCTGGAAGTGCACTGAATTGGACCTCAACGATGCACGCTGAAGTCCTCCAATACCTGTACGTACATCATAAAATGATGCAGTTCCAAATGGATATAAGTACATGGAATATACTGGTATGTAAAGTATATCAAGAAAATAAATCTTGACTCACTCAACTTGACTTGACAACTCATGCTCAACTCAAAATGCAACTTTTATGGAAAATCATGCTTCTAAAATAGGCTAAGTAAATAGACTCAATTAGAAATCTCATGTTCAAATCAATATTGCTTGAGAGTTTCTCTTTACCAATATTCTCATCCCACTAGCTTTTATTAGGTGGTGCATAATGAATCAACATTATTGCTACACCCGCCCTTAACCTGCCATGGAAAAAGGCAATCAACTCTCTCTTATATCCAAAATAAATGTCCACTTGATGAACAAGAGTTGCCAGTCTAGCTGTAACAACTATCCTACGCTTGCAATGTAGTTCTATGGGCTAAAGTAGAAGTGTGTTCGCTCCCTTCTCGATGCTCGATAGTCCTTCCAATACTAAAATATGCTCAACTCCTTAATAAACTCATCAATCAACTCAAAACTCAAACCCATTGTGGTATCTCATGTCAACTTATCTCAGTCATTCATCAATCCATTCAATCAATGCAAGGCATCAAGTTATCAGACTTTAATCGTCATTAAACTCACTTGATTTACTCATTATGTAATACAAGCAAGATATTCATATGTAGCAATATACATGACTCACTGAAATATGCTCTTTATATTCAATCATGCTCAAATTACTCCATCTAAATGCTTAATTTACATCAACACAAATATTTAATATGATGAATAGAATCGCATAAATATCATGTGATTTAGGGTTCGTGCTACCAAGTATGAAATACATGTACAAATCTCATGGTAAATAATCATGCCATGTGGTGGATCACCTCATGTAATACAATAAAACCTCATGATAGGTGCAAGATTTTCAATATTAAAATAGTAAAGTCTCTTAAAATCTCAACTCTTTTCCCCAAAATATTGACTCAAGAAATGATGAAGGGATGTGTGAAGGAAGAGGTTTCACATTTTCGTAAGCCTTACATACTTGAGAATGAGGGGAAATCAATCTTCAAGTCAATAATTGATCTTGTGTGAAAACCCTAGTTTCCACCATCTTCTCCTGTTGCTCTCAAGAAAACCTAAGTGTGGGGAATAAAGAACAATGCCCTTAGGGTTTATTTAGGTCCTCATTCAAGTATAAAAATGTCTACGGTTTAATGGAATAGGTAATGAAAATGGACAAAAATACCCCTCATTAAAATTGTCGGCAGGGTCTACGAAATCCCATTTATGACTCGTAGGCCCTTCTATGAGTCCTAACTACCTCTTGTCGATGGGCTATAAAATTACAGTACATTTGAGGACTAAAACAAGAGATTTTGTGAGTTCTTAATGCGATTTTTTATGGTTTTTATATCTTTTTGTGTTGTTTCTTGCAGAAAAGTTAGGTTGGCATGATTTTGAAGAAAAATTACAGATTTTACTAAAGCATAGAACATACGAGTTCACCTATGAGTCATAGCCTAAGTTGTGAGTCATAGGGTGCTACCGTAGTAACAAATAAAGATCAAAAAATCAGAAATCTGCTAATTGGAGGTCAACCCTAAGAGGCTATGCTATGAGTCATAAGTCTTGTTATAACTTGTAAAGGTGTAATCGTAGCAGGAATCAGAGAGCTCAAACTTTGGATCAAAAATTGAAGGCCTAAACTACAAGAGGAGTATACAAGTCATAGCTAGTACCAGTGGGTCGTACAAATTGAGTCCAAGATGCCAAGAACCTGATAGGAGACCCCAACAATGACTCATAGGTCACCCTATGAGTCTACCTGCAAGGCATACCAGCTTCCTGTTGTCTTTTATGTCTAATTTTTAGGGTTATTTTGTAAATACAATAAATACTTTAAGTTAGCATTTTATTTAGGAGGATTCAAAATTGAGAAGAGAATATCATCTTTGAATATACTCTTAAGGAAACTTCTAGGTTTTTAGCTTAGTTCATCATTTTCTCTTAAAAAACTCTATTTCAGGGATGGCAAATCTTGCTTGCTTATTATTAATCTATCAAGCTTGTGATTTGCAACTTGTGGTGTCTTCAATCATCATTGCTTTGGGAAAAATTCTCAATCATGTCTTTTATTTGCATTGTTGGTTTTGCCTTAGCCATGAGTAGCTAAGTGCACACAACTTGGAGTTGTGGGAACCATGGATATTTGACTTGATATAACCTAGGTTTATTGCATTTCTATGATTGGGTTTTGCATGTACTGTCTATTTTCCTTAATTATGATTTTTGTTTGGCAGTGGCCAACACTAAATCCCACCTACTATGATGATCTTTATGAAGGTATTGACGAATAGGAAAAGGAAAGTAGATGACAAAATTCGATTGATGTCTTCTCATCTAATTAACCAAACCTGACCAAGGGGAGGTTGACTTGGACAATAGATAACGGTTAGTTGGAACGACATGGTAGCCGACCAAGCGCTATGGTGAAATTTGACCTTCACTTTCGCAAGAGGGCTAGAAGAACTTAAGTTACCATCCAACATGCGAATCTCCAATTGTAGTTATGTTACCTAAGGTAATCTAGTCAATGAACCATGGGGAACACAATTCCCAAGTTGTCCCTAAAATTTAGTGTTTTACAGCATCGTAGTATAGTTTTTATTTTATTTTATTCTTAAATCACAAAAAAAAACCCATTTAGAGATTTTATTTATTGATCTCGAATTGATTGATAGTGAATTCTTATAGTAAAACCCTGTATTCCCTGTGAATTCGACCCTAACCTTCGGTTAGATTAATTGCTAACAGTGATCGCTTTCTTATTGGAGCATGAACATCACCAAAAAATATGGCGCCATTGTCGGGGAATACTACTAGGTCTTGACTTGATTTCACTATTAGTTAGTTCTTGTGTTAATTCCTAGAGTCTTGTGTATTTTACTTTTGTTTTTGTTTTTGTTATTTTATTTTACTTGTAGGGTGTGCTATGTTGTATGCCTAGCATCAGGGGCCAAGGTGAACCCTTAGTTCTGATTAATTTTGAGATCCATCAACTTTTTAGAAGAATGGCTCAAATGAATGAAGGTGTCGCGGTTGTGAAGAGTTAAATATGAATAATGATGATATGAAAAGAGAGGAGAATCCACCACTAAGGGATAACAGGCCATACCTTAAGCACTTCAATGAAAATACTTATGGATGGAATCAGTGTTGATGGAACCCTATGGTCATAGACGTTATTGATGTTATAGTACTGCCTTCTTTACCTGCAAATGCTAAGTTCGTGGTATCAAGTGGGTTGCTCCAGATGCTCTAAAACTGTGGTTTATTCACAGGGCTACCTTCATAGGATCCCCACCGTCATCTTTAAAATGTCATCTTTATGTGCAAAAGTATCATTGGGACACAAAATATCTCTATTGATGTTGTTAGATTGAGGGTGTTTCCATTGTCATTGACTAGCAATATAGGTGTGTGGTTGTCTAAGCTTCCTTCAGGTACCATAACAAGTTGGGTAGAGCTTCAAAAAGTATTCTTAGAGAGATATTTTCCAAGGTCAAGAAACAAAATCTTAAGGACCAAATAAATAACTTTGAGCAACTGTTTGGAGACTCTTTGAGTACCACATGGGAGATATTCACCAAATGCTTAAGGATAGTCCCTATCACAAGATTGTTGATGATGCTTTGCTCGAGATTTTCTATAGAGCACTTGATGAAAATAGCACAGCTTGTGCTAACACGATCATGGGAGGTGTGTTTCTTGACTAACTATTTGATCTAGTAGCCGCAAGGATAGAGCAAATAGTGAAAACAAATAGAGCATGGGGTCAGAGTGAGCATGCTGACAAAGAGTTCTTTTGCAGTTACCATCAATAATGAGCAAACAAAAGTTAATGAAGAGATCATGAGCAACTTGCTCAATTTCGTACGGGCATGGACTTGGTTTTGAAGCAAAACCAAGCAAGTGTTCAAGCGGAAACCCATTAACCTCCAAAGACTCCTATGTATAAAGATCTATTCTTTGATGATGATTCATGTTATGTAAGTAACCAAGCGGCAGGTTTTCGGAACAATACCCAAGGGTCCAACTCAAACTATTGGAGGTAAGGGTCCAGGAATCAAGGTCGGAACTTCAATCGTGATGGGGCATATAGAGACAACTGGGTGGATACTACGAAAGAGAGAGAGTGCCAGATGCCGAATAAGGAAGAAAATATAGCTACAAAAATAGTCCTTATGTGCCACCTCATAACCGTGATGTTGGGTCAAGTAACTCTAGGATTAAAGAGATGTTCGACAAGTTGTTGAAGAGGGCCGATCTCCACGATTGGACTTTGAAAGGAATGAAGATGGAAATTTCAAGCATTAATCAGAAAATAGAGTCTTAGTTAGTGGCAATTAAACAACTGGAACAACAATTCAAGCAAGTTTCTTCGTAGTTGAACCAATGCCAAAAGGGCACCTTACCAAGAAACATGGTTAAAAATCCTAAGAATGAAGGGCACTACATGGTAGTGATTACTCGGAGTGGAAAAAGTACTATTGATCCCCCTATGCCAATGGTTGAGGATGAAGTCGATGAAAGGGTCATTGATAGCAAGGTGATGATTGAGGAAGAAATTCCAAGGAGCAAGGGAGTGGAAAGCCAAGAGCTGGGGGAGCAAGAGGAAGTCAAGACAATCCCAAAACCACCTCCTCCATTCCTCCATAGGCTTAAGAAAAAGGAAGAAGATGGCAAGTTCAAGCATTTCCTGTCAATGTTAAAACAATTGTCCATCAATATTCCCATTTTGGAAACCTTGGAGAAAATGTCCGGGTACGCCAAGTATATGAATGATTTGGTAACAAAGAAGCACACTTTGAGCCAAGAACTCTCATAAGAACTCTAACAATGCAGTGCAATCATGACCAAATGCCTTGTTCAGAAATGAGAGGACCCCGATGCATTCACCATCCTTGCACTATCGGTGATATTGAATTCAAAAGTGCATTGTGCGACTTAGGAGCAGGCATTAACCTAATGCCTCTTGCCATATTCAAAAAGCCTGGTTTTGTCACCCCTACCCCGATGAGAATGCGGTTGCTTATGGCTAATCAAACCATTAAAATGCCAGAAGGAATACTTCTTCATGTTCTTGTTAAAGTTGATCAATTCATCATTTTCATACACTTTGTGATCCTTAATTGCGAGGTTGATTTTGAGGTGCCTATCATTTTAGAAAGACCATTTATGGCTGCTGGGAGAGCCCTAGCGGATATGGGTTCGGTTCAACTTTAGTTCAGGGTAAATGATGTGAAGGTTGTGTTCGATATCCATCAATCTATGAAACACTCGGACGTGTTCAAAAGTGAGGTGTGGACCCTTGATGATTGTTGATGAAGGACGATGACAAAGTCAAGCCATGACATTAAACAAAGTGCTTCTTGGGAGACAATCCAAGCATCTTTGATAATTTTTGTTTGTTTTAAGTATCTTTGGATGTTAAGATTTAGGTAGTATGGTGTTTGATTGTTTCAAGTTGGATAATATTGATGCAATTGTAATATTTTCAAGTTGGAAGACATTCAGCTATGAGGCCCTCCTACGACTCGTAAGTTCCCTTATGAGTCATAGTGGTCCCTCGTAGCAAGCATCAGTCACCAATGGTTTCTTCATGTTTCTCATATGAGACCTACATATGACTCGTAATACCCATTATGACTCATAGTGAGGGTCTTGTAATCTTGACTAAGTTCTTAAAAAACTCTCTGGAAATAGTTATGAGGCCAGACTACATCCCCTACGAGTGGTACTTGCCCCTCGTATATGAGCTCAGACTGTGTTTTTGTAAGAAATCTTGATGCTATGAGGCCAGTGTATGACTCATGGGACACCCTATGAGTCATAATTATAGTCTTATCTACAAACTTGCAATTACATCAGAGATTTTGCTTCTATCTTGTTTTGTTTCTATGTTTAAGTAGTTGCATTTCTTGTTCTTTGCTTTATGATCATTGATTGGTCAAACATCTTGAAGCTCACATATTGTTATATGGTTGTTTTGCAAATACAACGCCTTCAAAGAATAAACGAGCAATCGAAACCTTTCATAGGAGGTTGATTGACGAATCCTTTGGGGCCAAGAGATATGAGAGG
Source organism: Solanum sejunctum (assembly GCA_025642045.1). Classification (NCBI taxonomy): domain Eukaryota; kingdom Viridiplantae; phylum Streptophyta; class Magnoliopsida; order Solanales; family Solanaceae; genus Solanum; species Solanum sejunctum. The sequence goes on from JAOTQJ010140854.1 coordinate 57,950, forward strand.
TCTCTAGAAGTTCACAGGGTCAGAATAGACCTCGAAGCTAATATACCTCAGACCCGAGCACATACATGCAGAATCCCATAGAAGTTAGCAGTTCCTCCCAGTTTGAAGAGGAGGAATAGCAGCGTAATGGAGACGGGTCTGATGACCTCCATACACTCAGGGTCAGTGTCAGAATATGAGAGCACCTCCCAAACCCAATTGGAAGAAGTCTAGTCACAGCCCCCAGCTGACCGCAGATGGTGTGTCCCAAGGATGTAGGAGATATATGACCAGGGGTTAGAACCCAAGGGACACGGCAAACCAGTGTGGCAATTTCATGAAGAGTCTAGACTGAACGACTCAGGGTTAGATAAGGTGCAAGGATTAGATGAGGAGATAAACAAACACGGACTACAATGGACCATACAATAGTTAGGCAAGTATACCCCTTATGTATTCCATGAGTTTTATGTGGCATATCTTGCTACACTCTGTCAGGGGTTACTGAAGAACAAGAAATCGATTGAGTAGCCGAGGTTAGAAGTAGTCCTAATCCAGGGTAGGAGAGTTCTTATTTTGAAGAAGACTATTCAATGGATCTAGTTTGGCCCCACTTATAGAATGCCTCAGTCTACTACAGAGTATAATGGACATAATAAGATAAGGAGAACGGTGACTGGAAAGGACATTGGGGCCAGGATAGAGCTTCTACGATAGATTACCAACCAGATTTGTGAGGAGGGTTTTGAGTCGATGTAGGTGTTGGTGGTCCATTATTCATTGGCATATTCGGCCTACTTTTATGGATAATGTGATCACCTTAGAGCAAGCTGCCACCGATACTACTCCTCCAGCCATTCTTGGTAGAGCTTCTGACTTAGAGTGCACCTCTAGCTGCCACCGATACTACTTCAGCCACTACAGTGCCTATGCTAACCATTGAGATCGAGTCTACACCATCCTCTAGTATGCTAATACTAGCACAATCAACATTACACCATCTATATTACAGGTTGATTCTATTATCTCTACTATTGCTTTTAAGGCACTATTGCATAGGGTGGCTATGGTGGAGTACAGGCTGCAAGCTTTAGCAGCACGTGTCAGACCTTAGGTCAGCTTGACCATGAGGGACTCTGAAAAGAGGATGAAGCCATTCACCCATGCATTGGTAGATGAGAGAGTCAGAGCGGTGGATGTCTGAGTTGATGCATTTGAGGAGAGAGTCTAGATACTTAAGTGCTCTAGGCTTGCTAACACGAGTGCTGCGATTGAGGAGTTAGCCAAGTTCAAGGCCAACTTATTACAGATGTTAGCAGCCCTTGTTGCAATCCCAAAGGTAGCACCGATGGGTGATGAGGTGTTTGACTGGCTAGCTAATTGTCCCCCTGCTCATGGGAAGAGGCCCCTCGAGACATAATTTCTAGAGATGAGCCAGAAGAGGCCTCGAGTTGATAACCTAGCAACCTCGATAGAGGAACCAATACCAAAGGAGGTGGTGCAGGAGTCGATCCTATTGACAACCATACAAAGAGATAGAGAGCAGCAACATTCACATAGAGAAGGCAACTTATGTACACCTGCGACCCAAATTGCTGAGGAGGAGATGGTCACCTAGGACCCTACTAACCAACAAGAGACTGGTGCTTGATGCACCATGATGTTTGACTCCTTTTTGACCCCAGTTCTTATTTTGCCATTATGGATACTTTGTTCTGTTGTTAGATAATCTTTTACTATGTTGGTTATTGGATTTGTTTAAATATTATTATGTTGGATGTTGTTTTTACTTATATTATGGATGTTAGTTTTTGATTTTTAATGTATGTATATATATCTCTATATTATTGTGTTTGGTTTTCATTCTCATCTTTACTTTGAGGACAAGGTATTCTAATTTGGTGGGGTGTGGGAAGTTATAGATTAAGGTGAAGTCTTAGTAGCCTCAAGTCCATAACTTCCCCTATTTTTTATCCCAAGGTTTTCTTGCCGTGAGTCTTTTTCCTTGTGAATGTTTAATTTTTGGTTGAACCGGCATATTTAGGTAGTGTAGATAATGTGTAAATTCATGTAGTGTTATATGTTGGCATCTACATAGTCCTTAAATGCTTTTTGAATGATTTGGAAAATTGGGTACCCTCAAAATTTTTTAGATTGTGATTATTGATGCACTCATGCATTTTGATGATCTGGTAATGTTTGTTCTGATAATGTAAAGGTAAGTTGAGGCTTGAAGCATAACTTGTGATTCTATACTTGATTGTGCGTGTAATGTAATATGTGTTGTGAGCTTATTTTGTTGTATTCATGCATCTTATGGACTCAAAACTTGCCTTGTTACTCTAAAATTGGTTTGATGATATGGTTGTTTTGGAAAGGATCTTAGGCTTTTGTTCTTTTAGTGAACCCACTTTTAGCCTAAATGACCTACCAAATGAGTGAGCGAACCCCTTGTTCCAAATTTTTTAGCTTCTCATATACTCATTCTTTCTTGACACCTTGCTAGATTAACCTTTTTTGATGAAATACCTTGATATTGGCCCTGGTCTATCCTTGAACAATTAAACCATAATTGAGGTTAAAAGACTAAGTTGAGGGAGGCTACAAATTGTGGTCGTGGTTTGGGGAATGGACATTGTGTACTTCACCTTAGGCTAAAAGCCTAAGATGAGGGTGGCCCTAATTGTGGTAAAGTAATAACAATGAGGTGGTTAGTAGGGAAATAAGGAAAGAAACAAAAAATCATGAGCATTGTGAAATTAAAAAGAAAAAAAAGAAAAGTTCCTTGAGTTGAGAAAAAGTAGCAAGAATTGAGTTCAAAAATAAGGCACAACTGACAATAGAAAGGAAGCACTTGAGAAAAGTTTGAAATAGAAAATAAGGGTGGATTTAATGTAAAGGATTGGGTTATAAAAGCAAAAAAAAGTGTTGGTAAATATGGTTAAAGGATAGGTTTTAGTCACTACTTATCTAAAATGCCATACCAAAGCCCCTGAACATATGTTACAAGCCCATAAGTCCTAAAGTGAACCAAATACACTCTGTCAGTAGGCCAAAATATGAGTATAGAGGCAAGCCTATGGTGTTAGTCACTTTGCATGAATTTCAATTGTGAGAGTAAGAATGTTTCCTCAGTCTTTGAGCTCTAAATGCTTCTGGAGTGAGTAAGAGGGACTTCTTTTTTGTGAGGGCATTTGGAATCCTTGATTAGCATATGGCTACACTAGTGATTGTGGATGGTTGATGCTCCTTAGCTTATCATAGTTTGGGTTGCCAGATTCATCATCATGTTTTTGTTGTTCTTAGTAGCTTTACAATATGATTTTGAAAATGATAGTTAGGTCCTTGGATTAGAGTGAATGATGTATATGCCATTGATATAGTTGTTATGTATTTCTCATTGTTTGTGTATATTGAGTCATCGCTTAAGGACAAGCAACAATTCTAAGTTAAGGGTGTTGATGTTCTATCAAAATATAACATATTTAAGCCCTAAAATAAGGGATTTTGGGGGTTTTATGTGTTTTTATGTTGATCTTGCAAAAACGTTGTTGGCATAATTTTGAAAAAAATTGCAGATTTTGCTGAAGCATAGGACATACGAGTTCACCTACAAGTCGTAGCCCAAGCTATGAGTCATAGGGTGCAATAATAGCAAGAAACAAAGTCCAAAAAATTAGAAATTTGCTAAGTGGAAGTCACACCCTACGAGGCCATCCTACTAGTCTAAGTCTTGTTACGACTCATAGAGGTGTACTCATAGCAGGAATCAGAGAGCTCAAACTTTAGATCAATAACTAAAGGCTTAGACTACAACCAATGGGTCATACCAGTTGTGTCCAAGTTGCCAAGAATCTGATATGAGACCCCGATAATGACTCGTAGGTCACCCAACGAGTCATACCTATAAGGCATACTAGCTGCTGGCAGTCTTGTCTATGTAATTTTTAAGGTTATTTTGTAAAAACTATAAATACTTTAAGTTAAGATTTTATTTAGGGGGATTCAAAATTGAGAAGAGAATATCATCTTTGAATATACTCTCAAGGAAACTTTTAGGGTTTTAGCTTAGCCCATCATTTTCTCTTAAAAACCCTAGTTTGGGGATTGCAAATTTTGTTTTGTGCTTATTATCAATCTATCAAGCTTGTAGTTTACAACTTGTGGTATATTTAATCTTTATTGCTTTAGGTAAAATTCTCAATTATGTCTTTTATTTGCATATTTGTTGGTTTTGCCTTAGCCATGAGTAGCTTAGCACCCACAACTTAAGGTTGTAGAACCATGGGTATTTGATTTGAGATAACCTAGGTTTATTGCATTTCTATGATTGGGATTTTGCATGTATTGTCTATTTTCCTTCATTATAATTGTTGTTTGGTGGTGGCTAACACCGCACCCCGCCAACTATCACGATCCTAACCAAGGTAATGACGAATAGAAAAAGGGAAGTAGATGATAAAATTCGATTGATGTGTTCTTGTCTAATCAACCAAACCTTACCAAGGGGAGGTTGACTAGGACAATAGGTAATGGTTAGTTGGCATGGCATGGTGGCCGACCAAGCGTCATGGTGAAATTCGACCTTCACCTTCACAAGAGAGATGGAAGAACCTAAGTTACTGTCCTGTATTCGAATCTCCAATTGTAGTTATGTTACCTAGGGTAATCGAGTCAATGAACCATGGGAAACACAATTTTCAAGTTGTCCCTAAAATTGAGTGCTTTTTCGCATCATAGTATAATTTTTATTTTATTTTGTTCTTAATCATAACCACCCCTCCATTTAGAGATTTTAGTTATCGATACTTTAAATGATTGATAGTGAATTCTTGTAGTCAAACCCTGTATTCCCTGTGGATTTGACCCTAACCTTTGGTTAGGTTAATTACTGACAGTCACCACTTTCCTATTGGAGCGTGAACATCACTCTTGGATGGAGTCTGAAAATCTTGAGTCTCTAGAAACTGATATGAACCCTACATTACGAGTCATATTTCCTTTTATGAGTTTTAATCTCTTCTCATGAATAATATGATTTGAAATTGATCTTCACTGGAATTTGCCATGAAGCCCTCTTCTATGAGTTGTAACTAGTTCTACTAGTTGAAACCCATATCGTACTCTAAAGGTCCTTAAAACTTGAATAACTGGGATTTGCTACGAGGCCCCTCTCTATGACTCGTAAATCCTTCTACGAGTCGTAGGGGCTCTCGTAAACTACTTCAGTAGTTTGTCTCAAACACTTCCTCACCAATCCTCTGCACATACTTATTCAGATCAGATAGGAAGAAATTAAGGGGTATTACAAAATAAATAAAAACAATAAAGTTATGGAGTACGAGTAAAAACAAATACTAAATACAATATTTAAATCATATTCCCTTGCAACGACACCATTTTTGGTAACATCCAAAATATAATTCGCAAAAGAAATATAAACAGTCATTTGCAATATATTTGCCCAACTTGTGAGTCAGGGTCTATCCCATAGAGAACATGAAAAAATAACGTAAATAGTAAAAAAAAATTTAACTTGATAGTCGTTATCAAAATTTGGAGGGGAGGGGGAGATTTAATTTAAGAAATAGAAAACAACAATAAAAATACTAATAGCATGCAATTAAATATTTATTTTTGTCAACATAAATAGAAGTAACTAGAAATGTGTTCCCATGATTTTATAAAGAATAATGTATTAGTGATCTATATCAATATTTAGCATGCAGAATAGTAAGTTAAGTTCACCAAACCCTTTGGCGCAGGCGAGAGGTGAATTTCACTACGTCACCCGGTCCATCCCTACAGTATGATATTATTAACCCTTACTTATTGTCCTAGTACAACCTCCCATTGCCCAGTTTGCTTGATTAGACGAGAACACATCAATCGAATCCTGTTAATTAATCTTTTTTCCTATTCATTACTACCTTGGTCCAGTCAATAATACTAGGTGGGTTCTAATGTTGGCCACCATCAGAAAAAATTCAAAATGAAGAGAATTAATTAATACATTCATAAAATTTATTCAAGAATCACTTTTTACAATAACTTACTTTGTTAATCCATCATTGTTCCCACAATCCTAGTTGTAAAATTTAGTTACTCATTATTATTGGACAAACACAATTAAAATTTATAAAAATAAACTTAGCAGTGTTAATCATAAATATTTAACAACAATACTAAATAATCTTCCAAAAATCAAGAATAAAAATAAGTAATAAAGGGAGAAGGAAAGAATAAACCAAAATTCTTCAATCTCGATGACAGTTCTTTCAAATTTTCAAGCTATAAAATTCTAAAACCTAAATTGGGTTAGTTCCCTCAGAGAATTATTTTTATGGACTATTTATAAATACAAAAAAAATAACTAAGTCCAAAACAAATTGAAAAACTCAAAATTTCCACGTGGCTGCAGCCGCCTCGAATTATTTTGCTACACTGCCAATAATTTCCACGTGGCTGCAGCAACTTGCAAATTGAATTGCAATTTGAAAAATTCAGCCATATATGCATATTGTATTAATTTATTAAATTTAATCTATTAAGCTACCTGCTTGATTTTTGTTCTGTAATCTTTCATTTTTAATTCATTTTAGCTCCATATTTTTTTATCTTCGTGTTAATTTAGTCTTACAAATAAAATACACAATGTAGCACAATTCATAGATTCATGCTAAAATAGATAAATAAATGATCAAATATGAGGTAAATAATGATTAAAAATATATTTATTTTTAGCCTCACATCAAATACAGCCCAAAGTCACCAAAAATCCAATTCGGATGTTAGGAAGATTGATCTTGAGTTTCATGTTGGCGATTGGATGTATGTGAAGGTGTCACCTATGAGGGGTGTAACGCATTTTGGAAAGAATGGCAAGTTGAGCCCCCAGTATTTAGGTCCTTATGAGATTGTTAAGAAAATTGGGAATGTGGCTTATAGGTTGGGTTTGGCTCCGGATTTGAATTCTATTCACCCTATTTTTCATATGTCTATGGTGAGGAAGTTGATGATCCTAGTACTATTATGCCTTTGGCTTTGGTTAAGGTACTTTGGAGAAATCATGTGGAGAGTGTTACATGGGAGGCAGAGTTGGACATGATGAAACGATATCCTCATTTTTTTCAATCCACTCAAAACCTAAGGTATTAGGTTCTTCTTTTTTCAAGTGGTCCTAATTCTTTTACTCTTGAGTTTCATGACATGACATGCATAAATGCGCATGAAAATATTTTTTAAGATATATTAAATGATTTGAATACGTTTTGTTATGAACTATAATGACTTTATGATGTTTAGGTGATGAAATATGCATTGTATCTTGTGTTTGGATGTTTCATATTCTGAGTCAAACCTTTAGGCCTTGTTCTTGCACATTCAAACATGAATGTTCCCAAAGGATATGATGTAAGGACCTGAACTTTGGACGATTTCGATGGAGCTTGAAAATTTGGTTTAGAAAAGTTTTGGACCAAGGTGACGCTTCATGGAAGCCTAGCCTTCCCAGTTCGTGTGGTTCTACACGGATCATGTGGAGCCTCCTTGAAGTACCTATTGGCCTTGTGTGGGCTGTGAGGGTCTTAATGTGATGTTTAGGACTAAGGCATACCACACTTGAACCCCACACAATCTATGTTAGGCCATATGGACCGTGTGGTGGACTGTATGGTAACCTTGGCCTTGAGACTCCATAGTTTTCAGTCCAAAGCAAGTGGTACGGCTCCTCTCACAAATCATTTGGTGCTTCGTGGTCCTTTAGGCCCTTCCATATAGGTTTAGGAGTGAAATTTTTTTAAATATTGGATCACTATCTCAGAACTTCATCATGAATAAATTTTCTAAGTAAAACGGTATGGAGGAGTATGCAGATCGTGTGGCTTTGTACGGTCCATACCACCTTCCATGTGTGGGTGTCTATGCTGAATTGCTTTTAAGTATAGGATTATCATTTTGGACCTTTTTCAAGTGAAATTTTTCCAAGTGTTGAACCACGGGCAAGTGAACGGTCGGTATGGTGCCTCACGGACCATACCCCCCTTCCTTGTGACCTTGATTTCAATTTTTCTACTCATTTCATTAATGACATTTTCATAATTATGATTTATCCTAAGGGTCTTTGGTTACTTTCTATGCTTCCTAAAGACCTTTAAATGGCCTATATTTTGTTACTCTCATTCAAATTCAGTCTTATACTTAGAATTCTCTCAAGTCACTAAGGCTCCTTCCTTTTCAAATTTCTTCTTGAATCTTCTTTATTAGCTAAGGTATATGGGATTGATTCTTTGTCCCTTTCAACTAAGAAGACCCAAACTCTTTTTACCTGAATTTAATGGAATTTAGCTTACTTTAAATATGGAATTTAAGATAATTATTTATTTAATTCAATTGAAGTATGGGTTATACTTATTTGATAACTTTAAGTTGATTTAAGCCCTAATATGTTGAATTACTTGATTATTATGAATATTTGAATATGCATTGTCCATTTAAAGTTTGATCTAAGCATAGGTGATCTATGTTATGATTTAAATATAGATTTAATTATGGATTTACTTGAATTTCATATTATATTATTGATTTTAGATAGAATCTATATTACCCACTACTATTCACATATCATTCATAGCATATGCATTCATGAACACTGAATTTATGAAAAATTGTAAAGTGGGTTAAGCCCAATTATGTTTATGTAAATGATTTTGATAAGATATTGGTTATGAAAAGGATGTGATCACATAAATGTCTATTGTTAATGGGTCATTGAGCATATTGACTGCTTGCACCATATTGTCATGTGCATGAGCTATTCCTATGTATGAGAAGAATGGTTATGAACTATGATTTGGTTTTTTAGCCCAAGTACGAATGATTATGAGAAATATTTGGTATCTTAGTCTAAATGTGCACTGAAATGATTTGAAATGGCTATGCCTCTTTTGAAAGCATGTATATGTATAAGTATTTTCATGGGATATTTTGACTTAGCACTAATGGATTGGGGGCGTCAGGGCTATCCCCATGGGTCCTCTCCCTTTTCTTAAACTATGTGCCAGCATAGGAATGATAGTCATTACTAAAATGACTAGGTCATAAAGTATGGCTATACATTTTTCATATATATGATATTGAAAATCCTTCTTAAATGACTGGCTCATAAGAAGGTGTCCATCCACCAAAATGACTGGGTCATAAGGTGTGATTTAGATTACCCTTGGCAAGTAATCTTCTCCAATCGATGGGAAGTATTTATCAAACTAATTCATGTTATAGCTCACATGAGTTTAATTTATTGGTTATAGTTCTATCCCACTATATAAGAGCATTAGTGCATTTCATGCATCATTGGTTTCATGGAATATTGTATACTATATCTCTTGCCATATATATCTCTTTCTATAGTATGTGCCCTTGTCGTCTAACATTGAATGTAGGATTGATAAGTCATATGCATTTGCATGCCCACATACTTAGTGAATTCAAATGTACTAATGCATACTTTTGCCTTCATGATCTAACCATGTAGGGATTAAGGACTACCTTCATCCACCGTACGACAGTTAGCTTAGATCGTGAGATTTGCTTATTGTTGTGAGTCCTGTCTTCCAAGGACAAACAACCATTTATATATGGTGCTTTTATTTATGTTATTTACTTTGAGGGTGAGCCCGGAGTATATCTTGGCCCCCATACTATCTTATGACTAGAGGCATTGTTGGTCATCATGTAAACTCTTTTACATTTATATGTTAATTGTTGTATTCGAGGATTTTGTTTATGGATATTGCTACCTATTAGTTATCATTATATGGATTGGCTATGAGTATTATGATATGTTTATACATATGATGTGAAAGATCTTAAGTTCTGAATTGCCCTCATAGAGTGAGTCATTCTTATCTGCCCCTTAGTCTTTATGTGTTATGTGTTATGTGAATCCGTGTTAACTCCTTTCCCTGTGAGATCTACACAGTGTCAGTCCTACTTTATCATCCCTTAGAACTATATGGTTATTATCAATATACACTTTCGAACCGATGATATGAATATGGATACTTTGAGGCTTGTTTGGGGACTCCTAAGTTCCCATTTGTCATGTCACTCCTACACTCTAGGTCTGGATCATGACAAGTTAGAGCCCTGATACTTTGGTACTTGTGATTACTTTTGACTTTAGATTGCTATTATCACATTGTGATTTCTTATGGAGATTTTGAATTTTTTTATTCTTCAATACATCATTGTAAGTGTTTAATTATGTTATTCCATAACATGATTCTCTCATCTACAATGCATAGACAAATCGACAACCCTAGGGTTGTGGGAACCATGAAGAAGTACTGATGAAGTAAAAATCAGACAATTCATAATTTTTTAAAAGTGTGAATATATTTATTATTTATCTCTTTGTTTAGAATGCATTTAAATAATGGCAATTCTTACTTATTAGATCAAAAGGTAATGAATGGAATAAGGGATAATTAACAGGATTCAATGTAATCCCTCTCATCTAATCAACCTAACTGTATCAAGGGATGGTTGTACTAGAACAAAAGGTAAGTGTTAGTAATGCAACACTGCGGGGATGGATCAAATCACGTAGTGAAATTTGCCGCTTGCCTAGATCAAAGGCTTAGGTAAACATATTACAAGTTCTACATACTACACACTAGAAAAAATAACGATTATCTAGCTATACTGAGTTAAGAATTCAAGGGAAACATAATACCCTAGTTACTTCTCTCATTGATTTCACAACACTTGCTCTTGATAACCAGCTTGTAGTTTAGGTTTAATTATTGTATTTACAGACCCCTCTCTTTCTAGATATAGGTAGATTAATTCATCTAAACTACTCATAATTACTCCATGTCTAGACCATATTCCCTGTGGGTTCAGTCCTAACCTTGGTTAGGTTCTATATTTTGATAGTGCCCACTCATACCTTTCAGTGAGACATGTACTTTAGGTGATATCACTTATCATATCCAGCCAACTGCAAGTACTCCTTAACTCTTACATCAACCTTTTCCACTATTTTTATTAGCCTATTGATGTCTAGTCAAAATACAATATTATTAATTCTTAAAAGTTAAAATCTTGTGTGTTCTCAATGCGATGTTAGTACGTTTGGTTTGTGTTTGTTTTGCAGAGTTTTAGGGTTGGCATTGATTCTGGGAAAAATATACAAAAGTTGTTGATTTTGAGGATCCACGAGACCTTTTACGAGTTATAGAGCAGTCTACGGGCCGTGAAAAAGGTTTTGCATGCAATCCTAGTGAAGGATGGATTTCTGAAGTTTGGTCTAGGAACCTGCAGATGAGTAGTAGAGCAAGTCTCATAACCTGAGAATCAGAAAGTGAAGACTTGTAGAAATTTCATCAGACAAAACCCCCTATGGGCCATAGAAGGGTGTCATAGAAGCCAAGTCCAAATCATAGCAACAGATTACAAAAGCCCAACTACGAGCCATAAATCACTATACAGCCCGTAGAACACTTGTGGAGCCTGCCGACACAGTTGTCTTGTCTATTTTGAATTTGTATTTTAAACACTATAAATAGGTTTTTAAGTTAATTTTCTTAGAGAGTTAGCACAAGAGCAGCGAGAGACAGTAGAGAAAAAACATTGGAATGTTTGAGAAACAATTGTAAACTTTACTTTCATCAACTAATTACAATCTTGTGATTTTCATTGAAGCTTTAGATTTTCTTGTGTTTAATTCAATTGTGTAAGTGCTCTATTATTCTATTAAAATTCATAAGTCTTGCATTTACACAAATCATGAGTAGCAAAATCCGCAACTAGGGTTGTGGGAACCATGAAGAACTAATAAGATAAAAAATCAGATAATTCATAATTCTTGAAAATATGCATGCATGTATTAATTAATTCTCTTCATTTTTAGTGTTTTCTAATAGTCACTAACATTAGAATCTGCCTAGTATTATTGACTGTACCAGGGTAGCAATAAATAAGAAAAAAGATTTATTAACAGGATTCAATCAATGTTTCTCATCTAGTCAATCAAACTGGGCCAAGGGGAGGTTGAATTGGACAATAGGTAAGAGTTAGTAATGTCACACAGTGGGGATAGACCAAATCATGTAGTGAAATTTGCCTTTTTCCTAAGCCAAAGGGTTTGGTGAATTTAACTTACTATTCTTCATGTTACACACTAGAAAAAAAATCCATTATCTGGTGATACTAAGTTAGGGAATCATGGGGAATACAATACCCTAGATTCTCTTCTCATTGGTTAAACACTTGTCTTAGTTTAGAGTTATTTTTACTAGTGATTATAACCCCCTCCCCCTTTGGGTAAATAAGTTGGTTAATAAACCCAAATTGGAAAATTGAATTCTGATAAGTCTACCATATTATCTTGGGTTCGACCTTAACCTTTGTTAGGTTCTATATCTTGACAACGATCGTTTTAGCCTAAAAAAGGAGATGTAGCTTGGGTGACATTAAGATTTTGGCACCGTTGCCAAGGAATACGACTAGACTTGTATAATTCAAGTAATTTGGGAACTAATCCTTATTTCCCTCATTTTATGTTTTTTTGTTTTTGTTTTCTTTCAGGGTATACGTGTATTTTATGCCCAATATGTAAAGTTGAGGAATAACCTTAACTCTATTTGACCCAGAGATCCAGAGATGACTGAGAAGAATGGCCCAAGATAATGCCAATAATGCATTAAATACAACTCTAAACCGGAATGAAAATGAGAATGCCAACAATGAAAACCCACCTTCTCTTGAGGACATTGCTTCACAGCAATAAGACTTCAATGTCAAAGCGTATCAATGGAATCAATATTGATTGAACCCTATGGCTATGGAGGTAACTGGAGCTATTGCCACCATTACTGCCTAACACAAAGTTTGTGGTTTCGAGTGGATTGCTTTAGATTCTACAAAACTGTGGGTTGTTCACGAGACTATAATTAGAGGATCTGCATAGCCATCTACACAATATTGCATTTGTTTATAAGAGTGTGATGGGGACATAGAATTTGTCTATGGATGCTGTGAGACTTTGTGTCTTCCCATTGTCATTGACAAGCAATGCACTACTATAGCTATCTAAGCTCCCGCAAAGTTTGATCACTAGTTGGGTTGAGTTACGGAGGGTCCTTTTTTAAGAGGTACTTCCTAAGATCGAAGAAGCTCAAGTTGAAAGATCAAATTAACAACTTTGAGAAACTTCCTGGTGACTCGATCAGTACCACATGGGAGCGCTTCACTAAATGCTTGAAGAATGTTCCCAACTACAAAATTATTGGTGATTCCTTGCTAGAGATCTTCTACCATGCCCTGGATAAGAATAGTCAAGTCTGTATTGATACCATTATGGGGTCATGTTCTTACATCAACCATTTGCAACCATCACTAAAAGGATGGAGAGAGTAGTTAAGACCAATCGTACATGGGGGCAAAGAGACCAAACATCTATGAATGTTTTGTGTTCTATCAGTGTTAGCTCAAAGCAAGCTAAAATAAATGAAGAGATTATTCAAGATCTTGCCCTAATCTATACCGATATGGAGGTGATGATGAAGTAGAGCCAGGAACGAGTTAATGCAGTTGTTCATCAGCCTCTACGAGCACCCATGTATGATGATCCCTATTATAAGGAGGACACTTGTTTCATTGCTGATCAGATGAGGGGTTTTTGGACTAATGCCCAAGTGCCTAATCATGACTATTGGCACCAAGGTCAAGGAAACCAAGGCCAAAATTTTAATCTAAATGGAACTTTCATAGACAACCACTGAGGGTATTATGGCAAAAATTGAGGCCAAGATAGAGATGTAGATTGGGACCACAGAGATGGTTATAGAAATGGTACTTATGTGTCACCACACAATTGTGACACTAGTGCTAGTAGTTTTAGATTTGAGGAGATGTTTGACCGCCTCTTAAAAAAAGCTAAGACATTGAACAAGACTCTAAGGGGAATGAAATTTGAGATCTCTAGTATAAATCAAAAAATAAAGTCTCATTTTGTTGCCATCAAATAGCTTGACCAATAATTTGGTCAAGTGTCAACTCAACAAAATCAGTGTCAGAGCGGTACACTACCAAGCAACATAGTTCATAATCCCAAGAATGAAGGGCAGTGCATGGCAGTTACTACTCGTGGTGTCAAGAGTGACATTGATCCTGATGTTAGTAGATGTGTATGATGTTCTAGAGGAGATAATTGAGTGAATGAATGCAGATACCAGAGATGATCATGGCAATGATAGGGTGAGTGATGTTGTAGATGCACCACAGAAGCTGAAACCCATTCCCGGGCCTTCTTCTCCCTTCCCCTTAGAGAATTAAAAATGAGGAAGAGGGCAAGTTTAACCACATTCTCTCCATGCTGAAAGAACTCTCCATCAATATTCCTCTCATTGAGGCATTGGAGAAGATGCCAGGGTATGCAAAGTTCATCAAAGACCTAGTAACGAAGAAGTGCACTATGAGTCAAGAGCTCTTCTAAGAGCTTCGACATTACAGTGCAATTGCTATGAGGTCCTTGGTTCAAAAGTGAGAAGATCCTAGTGCTTTTACAATACCCTGCACCATGGAGATATGGAGTTTGCAAAGGCATTATGTGAACTTGGTGCCAATATAAGTCTGATGCCCTTTGTGATCTTCAAGAAGTTAGGGTTGGGAGCCCCTACTATGATGAGCATGCTGTTGTTGATGGTTGATTGCAAAATGAAGAAGCCTATGGGGATAATGTATAATGTGCTTGTTAAAGTTGAGAAGCATATATTCCCTAAAGTCCTTGTGATCCTAGATAGAAAAGTTGACTTTCATGTCTCAATCACCTTGGAAAGGCCATTCCTAGCCAATGGTAAAGCACTAGTAGAAATATAAGCAAGTCAACTCAGGGTTTAGATTGAACGATGAAGAAGTTTTCTTCAATATTTGTCAGTCTATGAAGAGGCCAGATGATTTGAAGAATAAGGTTTGGACACTAGGTGAAGTCTGAGTAGCCAAGTTGTCCAAGTCATGCTGCGATAATAAATCAAGTGCTACTTGGGAGGCAACCCAAGGTTGTTGATGCAATAGTTGTAGTGGTAACTTTGTTTTTAGTCTTTGGACTTGTAGGTAGTTTATTTTGTTCTTTTTTTCATATTTAGGTTGTAATTTAGGACATTGGGCTAGTTGCATATAGGGTAACTGTGTGTTTTGTGAAGAATGTGTAGGTACATGGCTAAGTTAGCCATTCTTCACTGAAAAGGCATTAATAAGAGCCTCTATGACTAGTTCTATGGGTCGTACATCACTCTAAGACCCCTACACCATCTCGTAGACACTTCTAATGAGCAAACAAGTTATGCACTCCAGTCCACGAGCCAACTTTTATGGCCCGTAGAAAAAACTACAGGTCGTGAATGAGGCTCGTGGACCCCAAGTATGTTTTCTGAGGTTTTGACTGAGTGTTAGAGTTTCTATGACCAACTCAATGAGTCATACATTATTCTATGACTTGTGGATTGATCCATATAACCCAGCCCTCAAAACTACGATTTAGGCCTTCTATGAGACCATGATTTATGGGATTGTGAAACAATCTAAGGCCCGTAATTAGGGTTTTATAGAATCTGGGCCCATCAATTTTCACTGACATAGTCAAACTATAAATAAAAGGGTCAAAATATTTTGACCCCATTACTTGCCCTAATTATGAAATATACTCGGCCAAACCCCACCCCAAATCTTTCCGACCATCGATATAGCACCACCACTATTTTCGAGCAGCCTAGGGTTTTTAGTGTCTCATTACCTCCTTCAACTTCTATAATTTAATCACCCAAATTGGTAAGCTTTTGGTATTTAAAATACCTTTTTTACCAATTATTCTATAGTTAGGTTGGAATTCTTTGGTGGGTTTGGTTAATTTAGACACAAACCCATGTGTGCAAATTAATTTGATTGATAATTGAATTATGGTTTCCCATGCTTGAACATGTGTTTAGGAGTGGAATTTGGTGTCGTTGCCTTGTTGTATATTTGAATAATATGTTTGACATTTATGTACTCACTTAACATTTGAAATAAATTAGTTGTGTGTTTGAAATTCGGCGTGTGATGGCATGGGTTCATGTTTTTTAATGTTAATTCATTCAAATGGGGCCGGAAGGGTTAGGAAAGCATACTTAAAGATTTTTAATAGGGTATATAATTGGCATGTGGGGCTGTTGGATGTTTTGTTAATAAATTATGTGAGGTGTGTGCATATTACTTCAATGCTGATAGAATAGGTTGAAAAAGTCATATGGGTTGGTACTGATAGACTTAGTAACTCAGTGACTAATTTTTCTGGTCTACGAAGGTCTTTTATGATCCGTAGAATATTTCATGAGTCGTAATTGCCCCTCGTATAAAATTCTAGAAACTTGAAGTTTTTGAGCACCCATCAGACTAGACCTTCTATGAGTCATAGAATATTTTATGGCTCGTAGAAAGGTCTCGTGGATCCTTGCCTACAAAATACGCTGGAATCATCTATGACTTGTAGAACCTTCCACGAGTCATACCTGGTCTCGTAGATGTCACTTCTGTAAATAAAAGATGTGAACACTATTTTTGACAAGTGCCTTTTTATAGCTCGTAGTTTCCACTATGGCCTATAGAGGTTCTTTCATAAACCCTTCTTTAATCCAAGTTGATATATTTTAGCATTTTACTTCTTCATCTGTAGGGCTAATCGGATTGCGTAAATGTGTATATTTTAGGTAGATGGCCCCAAAGCCAAGGTGTGAGGAGATTAACTACATGCAATAAAAGCTCAAAGGTGAGACCTTGGGGGAGGATCCGACTGCCACACTTAGTGGATCACTTGAGGAGCTCAGCGTCCAATCTATTATAAGATTTGAGGAGGGATTTTGATGTATATTGCTTGAGAGTGTTGCAAGGTGTTGATTGACGGTTTTACAATGGATTTTCTTGCATGATTTCACTCTTGAATTGAATGATTTTACACTAGCATTACACACCCGCCAAGTATTTGATAAAATGCCTTTTAAGGATTCTTTAGGTTTTGACGATCTATTGCTTGATTTATGATCCAAGTGACTCTATGATGATTATGATCTTTCTAAAGACATCTTTAACTCATGGAAATGTTATTGATGTTGTAAAGTCGGGTTTAAGCCCTTTCTTAAAGAGTTTACCTCTTGTGAGACCTTTAATGTTGATGTTAATGCAAGGGTAATGTTTGATGATGAACTATTCTTATGTTTGAAGTTAGGCTCACCATTAGAGGTTAGGAATGTTTTAGAGCTACTCGTATCATGATTCTATGTTTCTCATAAGTTACTAAAGTATGGTTATTATAGGTGTTCCATGGGATTAGACTTAGCACTGATGGATAGAGGGTTTGCTCTCTTTCCTTGAACTATGTGCCACCATAGGACTATGTTATACCCTTTCAATACTAGTGGATCCACTTAGTACACTTTCTATTGAGGTTCTTAATGAAATTGGGTTGTGTTCCCGTAAGGTGAAGTTCTTAATGAAATCCTTTCTGAAATTAGGGCATGTTCCCGTAAGTTTGAAGTATGGTTTACCTTGGCAAGTAGTCCACCTTTTTACCGGTGAGGGCCAATCATCGAGATTCCAAGTTTTATCTTGCTTGGTCTTATTCTATGTAAGTTGGAGTCTCTTTCAACACTTATATACTATGTTCTATGCAGTTGGAATGACTTACAAGCATGTTTTACTTTATGCATTGATCATGCATGTCATATTGTTATTATGTGAATTCATTGCTTATAATTATGCATTTTGATTATGATGTCTATCTCTTGTTGTATTGCATCCGACATACTTAGTATATTCAAGCATACTAACACATACTTTATGCCTACATGATGTCACCACATAGGAACCGATGTCCCTATTGATTCTCCTCCTCGTGGCTAGATGGATTGTTCAAGTTAGCATTTGGTGAGTCCTTATGTCCGGGGACAATATCTGTCCTCTCTCATGCTTAGGTTCTAATTATATCTTGCATATTTGGATTACCTATTGCCCTACCTATGAGGGTGAGCCCAGTTTCTTATCTTAGCCCCAACTAAGTATCTATGTTTAGAGGTATTGTTGGACAAGTTGTGTATTATGCTTGATCTTGACACATCTATGTTATTTAAGTATTATTTCCTCTTTCTATCTCGCTCCCTTAGTCCCAATTCCCCTTGTTTATGTTATGTTTTATTGTCATTTTTAATTACTTTCATGACCAAGGATGTGTAACGATATGTTATGAGGCTTGTATGGGGTTCCTTTGGGTTTCCCATTTGTCGATCACGTTTAGGCCCTAGGCTTGGGTCGTGACAAAGATGATATCATAGCACTAGGTTGATAGGTCCTTGGAGTCTAACATGCCTCATCGATTAGCATCTTATTCATGGTTGTGTTGTGCACCATAACTATAAGTATGAGTCTATGAGACGTTTTAGGAAGAGTTTGCTTTCTTTATGTTCTATGTCAGGCTATAAAGTTGTAGTGATTTCCCCCCTAACGATAGTTCGTTGCTATGCTAGATTTGCCTAACACTCGAGGAAGAAGGGCCTGAACTCCTAAGGAGCAACCTACCAATGGTAAACTCCGGGATGCTCTCACTATGCTTGCCCAAGTGGTAGCCAACCAAGTCAACCAAGGGGCCCAAGCCCCTCATGCTATTACCCCGAGAGCTAGGGTAAGGGACTTCATGAGGATGAGTCTCCGGTGTTCCAATAGGTCAAAGGTGGATGAAGATCCATAAGAGTTCATTGATGATATCTACAAGATTTTGACTATCGTGGGTGTTAGACTGAATGAAATGGTGGAGTTGGCGGCACACTAACTCAAAGGGGTAGCCCGAATATGGTATGAACAATGGAAGGGGGAGAAGGGAAATGGTAATGTGGTGCTATGGGAGGAATTCAAAATGGCTTTTCTTAATTGATTCTTCCCTCTCGAGCTTAGGGAGGCTAAATTGGTGGAGTTCATAAACTTGAAATAAGGTGCTATGAGTGTAAGGGGGTATGCCCTCAAGTTTACTCAACTTTTGAAATATGCTCCTTAATTGGTGTCCGATGCAAGGACTAGGATGAACAAGTTTGTAATGGGTATCTCCAACTTGGTAAGTGAGGAATATCTGTCTGCTATGTTAATTAGTGACATGGATTTGTCTCGGTTGATGACTTATGCCGAACAATTGGAGGAAGGAAATATGAGGAAGAAAAGGGGTAAGGAGGCCAAGAGGAACAATTTTGAAGGAAAGTTTTGGAATCCCAAGCAAAAAGGGTTATGGTGCCTTATGCTAGATGCCCAAGGTGTGGTAGATGACATGACAGCCCATGCTTGAGAGGTACCGATGCTTGTTATAGATATGGGGAGATAGGTCATAAAGATGAATGATTGTCCTGGTAAGCGTAACAAGGGTAATTGTGGTAAGGAGGAGACTAGTGGGGTCTATCGGTGGGTTAGGTTGGAAGTTAGGTTGAGGAAAGTTGAGAATAGTGGTATAATTTTCTTGGTGGTTCCAAATCTTCTTTGGTTAAGAAGTCTACATTAAGCAAGGCCTTGATTCTTCCTTATTAGAGTTGGATGTTTTAGGTGGAAAGATGGTAGAGTGGAGGTAGTCTCCCAAGGGGGAGATGGTAGTTCATGGAGACAAGTAGGATAGGTGTGGTTAAGGTTGAAAAATGAGTTATGATTGTGAGTCCTTATAGGATAAAGAGAGAGGGTGGTAAGATTGCATAAGTTTGGGGATTGCCTATGGATAGTGGTTTGGTTAGTCCGTTTCTTCATGCTTCTAGGTTGAAGGGATGTGTTGGTGACTCTAGTACTATAGAACTCTTTGAGATTATGGGTGATGTAGAGTACAAGTTGCTTAGGAAGAGGTCCTGATCGAGGTATTAAGTGGAAGGGTTGAAGAAGTTGATTAATAATGGTGTGGTGTTTGTCAAGGCCCTTTTGAAGAGATGTTTGTTCATATATGTTCCTCGGAGAGCCGGTGCGGACATGAAGAAGCAATATTTGTATTACCTTCATTCTATTCAAGCTTATGATGACATGTCAAGTCCCTTTTCTATGATTTCAAGTCTTGCATTTCAGCCCCTATGTCATTGTATGCACTCATGTTTATGTTGACAAGTTCATAACAAAATCTGACTTTACATTCTTTTTCAGTAGGTCAAATTTAGGGGGGAAAAGGGTCCTGCCCAAATTTTAGAGCAATCGTATCAAAATCCAAAAATTGCAACAACGCAATTTAAGAGGGTCAAATTTAAAGGGGTATATCTCTTAGCACACAAAGAACTGGGTGGCCCATAACCTACCAAATTAAATCACTTTAAATTAGCTTTCCAATGCACTAGATTTCACTTCATTTCGAGTTTGGATAGAATTTATGCCCTTTTTTGTAGAACTCAAATGTGCAGAAATGCAAATTCTAGTGAGTAATCCACGTCACTTTTGCGATGTGGAGCAGTGTTATTTTGGTCCTTTTTTTTAACTTCAGTCCAAGACTTTCAAGTTTTGTCCCTAAGGGTTCCCATACTTGAAAATACCTATACTTAGCCTTTTTTCACCCTCATATCATCCTAAACATTCCCTAGCACTCACTCAAACACTTGGACTAATAATTCTCTTAAGATTCAAGTCCTAAAACCTCTTCGAGATCCAAGGATTTCCTTCAAGATTCAAGCCTCCATTTTCAATCTTCATCAAGAGTTTCCTTAAAGCTAAGGTATATGGGTTTTAACCATTGGGTCCTTCCACCCATGGTGCCCAAACCTCCTTTTTACTCAATTTGCATTATTTAAAGTTGATTTTACAAACTAGTTTACTTGTATGAATTTGTCTATGAATTATGTTAAAGCTATATGAATTTGTGACTATTTTGAGCTATAAATTTTGGATCTGTTGTAAGATTTGAGGGGGGTTGTGATGTATATTGCTTGAGCGTTGTCATAAGGTGTTAATTAATAGTTTTACAATGGATTTTCTTGCTTGATTTCACTCTTGAATTGCATGATTTTACACTAGCATTACACACCCACCACGTATTTGATAAAATGCCTTTTAAGGATTCTTTAGGTTTTGACGATTTATTGGATGATTTATGATCCAAGTGACTCTATGATGATTATGAGCTTTCTAAAGATATGTTTAACTCATGGAAATGTTTTTGATGTTGTAAAGTCGAGTTTAAGCTCTTTCTTAAAGAGTTTACCTCATGGGAGCCCTTTAATGTTGATGTTGATGTTGATGTAAGTGTAATGTTTGATGATGAACTATTCTTATGCTTGAAGTTCGGCTCACCATTAGAGGTCAAGGATGTTTTAGAGCTGCTCATGTCATGATTCTATGTTTCTCATAAGTTACTAAAGTATGATTATTATAAGTATTCCATAGGATTAGACTTAGCACCGATGTATGGAGGGTTTACTCTCTTTCCTTGAACTATGTGCCACCATAGGACTATGTTATACCCTTGCAATACTAGTGGATCCACTTAGTACACTTTCTCTTGAGGTTCTTCTTGAAATTGGGTCGTGTTATCATAAGGTGAAGTTCTTAATGAAATCCTTTCTGAAATCGGGTCATGTTCGTGTTAGGAAGGTTATTTATATTAAATTAGGTCATGTTCTCGTAAGTTTGAAGTATGATTTACCTTGGCCAATACACCACTTCTTTACCGTTAAGGGGTTATCATCGGGTTTTCAAGGTTTAGCTCACTTGGTCTTATTCTACGTCTAATGGAGTCTCTTTCCACACTTATGTACTATGTTCTATCCAATTGGAACGACTTATAAGTATGTTTTACTTCAAGCATTGATCATGCATGCCATATTTTTATTATGTGAATCCATGGCTTATAGTTATACATTTTGATTATGATTCCTATCGCTTGTTGCATTGCATCCCACATACTTAGTACATTCAGAAGTACTAACGCATCCTCTATGCCTACATTATGTCACCATGTAGGAACTGGTGCCCCTATTGATTCTTTTCATCATGGCTAGACGGATTATTCAAGTTAGCATTTGGTGAGTCCTTATGTCCAAGGATAATATTTATCCTCTCTCATGCTTATGTTTTAATTATATCTTGTATATTTGGATTACCTATTGTCATTGCTATGAGGGTGAGGCCGGTTGCTTGTCTTGGCCCCTGCTAAGTATTTATATTTAGAGGTGTTTGTTGGACAAGTTGTATATTATGCTTGAGCTCGACTTATCTATGATATTTAAGTATTACTCACTCTTTCTGTCTCGCTCCCTTAGTCTCAATTCCCCTTGTTTATGTTGTCTCTTACTGTCATTTTTAATTGCTTCTGTGACCAAGGATGTGTAATGATATGCTATGAGGCTTATTTGCGGTTACTTCGAGTTTTCCATTTACCGGTCACGTCTAGGCCCTAGGATTGGGTTATGACACAGCTAGGCGATGACAAAGTTAGAAGGCTGCATGCAGGCATACATGATCGGTACTATTTAGGACCAACTCTCAGCCATTGATGCCTTCGAGTTGAGGATCCAGCAAAGCTTGAGCATGGATCAGCTAGTAGATATGATGGCCCTACAGACGTAGATCTAGCGACTCTGGGCCTACATGATAGCAGCATTGGCAACACCGGTGTCACTACAAAAGACTGCACACTTGATACTAGTGGTGGACTTATTTGCTCCTGAAGAGCTTACATTTCCTTCCCTTGGAAAGAGGCCCTACACTGATTATAATGATCTTGATACAGTGCGACTACATGTGCAGCTGACAGAATAGGAGGAGCTAGAGCTTGTCATAAGTCAGTCGAGGCATGAGGAGGAGAGACAATAGGCTCTTCAGCTCGAGAGGGTGAGGGGTGCGGGTGCCTTCGGTCATGGTGCTACTACTGAGAAGGCCACTATACAGGTTGATGGTGGTCAAACTCAGCCACACACTGGCACTTAGGCACCCAGATATGTTCCTTTTGACCCCAATACTTTATTTTGTTTTGATTGAGTGCATTGAGGATAATACATCTCTTTTTTCGAGGGTATGTGGGTACTTATAGGCCTCAGTGAAGTCTGAATAGCCTTGGCCTATAACTACCTTAATTTTTGAATCCTAGGAGTTTTCTTACCAATGTTTTTTTCCCCATGGATATTTACTTTCTGTTGAACCGGCATGTTTAGGATGTGTAGGTAGTGTTGATGGTATATAGTACTGATATATATGCGTTTTTGTGATTTTTTTGTGAAAAATGATACCCACCAAATTTTCGATTAGTTAGTCTAGAAAGCAAACCATTTATATTTAAGTATATTAACAGTGCTTATTTTGATAAGTGAGGATAAAATTGAGATGAAAAGCATGATCTGACAGTCTGTGTTAGTAATGTAATCAGTGTCATATGAGTGTGAGCTTAAATTGCTAAATTCATGTATTCTGTTTCAATTCAGAACTTGCTCTGTTACTCTGATTTAGACTATAAATTTGTTGGTTAGGAAAGGATCTTAGGTCATTGTTCATAACAGTCCATTTAGCCTAAATAACTAACTAAATGTGCAGAATATCCCTTGATCCTACTGTTTGAGCCTGACATGTACATTTTCTTTTGTAAAAAGCTAAGTGACCTAGCCTTATTAGTTGTAAAGTCTTGAAATTGGACATGGTCCTTCTTTGAACATTATGCACCTTGACTGAGGCCAAACGACTAAGTGGAGGGTGGCTAGCAAAAGTGCCTCTGGTTCCGAGGTTGGACAATATGCACCTCAACTCAGGCCAAAAGTTTATGTTGAGGGTGGCTGGTGTAAGAGTAAAACACAAAATGAGAGGAAAAGTTAGTGATATAGGAAATAGAGTAAAAATATGTACTGGGTGCAAGGAAAATGAGTGATGCCTTAGTTACAAGCCACAAAGAAAAATTGTAAAAACAAGGCAAAAAGATAAATGAAAAGAAAGCACCCTGAAAAGCTTGAAATAGGAGAAAAAGGAGAATGGAATGAAAGTAACAGTGTTAGTAGGGCAAATGTGTAGAAAAATACAGTGTTAACCAGGGTCTTTAGTCACTATGTTCCCAAAATATCATACCAAAAGATATTCATATATAAAGTTATAAAGTGATCCTAGTCCAGTAGTCAAAGGTCTTAGTCATGAGTATAGGGGTGAGCATATGATATTAGGCATGATATATGAATGTCTTTTGTGAGAGTGAGTGATTTTGCACAGTCCCAAGGTTATACATGAAATCATAATTGAGAGTGAGATATGGGACTTCTTTCGGTGAGAGCACTTGCATTGCATTGTTAACAGTAGACTTATTCAATAATTGTGACTTGTTGATAGTACCTCTCTTGTCATAGTTGCATTGTCACACACATTGATTTGTGTTAGTTTGTTGGATAACTATCTGATTGTGTTTTGAAAAGTGGTATGGGTGTATGTGCTTTAGTTTGATGATATGTATGCCATTAGGTTGAGGTCTGTGTGTTATTATGTTGCTTATATGGATTGAGTCTGTTGCTTAAGGACAAGCAACAATTTCAAGTTGAGGGTGTTGATATATTGTCAAAATTCAATACTTTTAATGCTTAAAACCTAGAATTTTGTGTGTTCTTAATGCAATGTTAGTAGGTTTGATGTGTTTTTGTGTTTGTTTTGTAGGGTTATTTCAGGGTTAGCATTGATTTGGGGCGAAATATGCAGAAGTTGCTGATTTTGAGGTGCCATGAGACCCTTTACAGGCCATAGAGTATTTTATAGGCCGTGAAGCAGGCTTCGTGTGCGATTCCAGTGAAGGCTGGATTTCTGAAGTTTGGTCTACAAACCTACAGACAAGTCGTAGAACACTTTACGAATAGTATACTAAATCTCATACTCTGAGGATCAGAAAGCAAAGACTTGCATAAATTTCATTAGACGAAACCCCCTGCAGGTCGTAGAGAGGTGTCATAGAAGCTAAATCCAAAATCACAACAACAGATTATGAAAGCTCGACTACGATATCACTATATGGCTCGTAGAGCACTTCATGGAGCCTACCGACCCAGTTGTCCTATGTTATTTTGGATTTGTACTCTAAACACTATAAATAAATTTCTAGGTTAATTTTCTTAGAGAGTTACCACGAGAGTAGCGAGAGATAGTGGAGAAAAAACATTGGAGAGTTTGAGAAACACTTTTAAACTTTAAATTCATCTTCTAATTACAATCTTGTGATTCTCATTGAAGCTTTGGGTTTTCTTGTGCTTAATTCAATTTTGTAAGTTTTCTATTATGTTATTCAAATTCTTGATCCTTGTATTTACACAAATCATGAGTAGCTAAATCTACAATTAGGGTTGTGGGAACCATGAAGAACTAATAAGGTAAAATCAGAAAATTCATAATTCTTGAAAAGTGTACATTCATGTATTAATTAATTCTCTTTGTTTTGAATGTTTTCTAGTGGTGGCCAACATTAGAACCTACCTAGTGTTACTGACTGGACCAAGGTAGTAATTAATAGGAAAATATATTAATTAACAGGATTCGATCGATGCTTCTTGTCTAATCAATCGAACTAGGACAAGGTGATGTTGTACTGGGACAATAGGTAAGGGTTAGTAATATCATACTGTGGGAATGGACCAAATCACGTAGTAAAATTTGCGTCTCGCCTAGGACAAAGGGTTTGGTGAACTTAACTTACCATTTTGCATGCTACATACTAGAAAAGAATTGAGTTGTCTGGTGATAGTAAGTTAGAAAATCATGGGGAACACAATACCCTAGTTTCTCTTCTCATTTATCAAACACTTGTCTTAGTTTAAAGTTATTTTTACTAGTCATTATAAACCCCCCTCCTCTTTTAGGGAGATAAGTTGGTTAATAATTCTGAATTGCAAAATTTAATTCTAAGTCTCCCATATTCCCTTGGATTCGACCATAACCTTGGTTAGGTTCTATATCTTGATAACGATCGCTTTAGCCTCTAAAAAGAGGTATAGGTTGGATGACATCACCTATCAAAATTGGACTTCGTGTATCCTTTGGCCATTGTATAAAACACCTCATTCAACTTTGCCTGAAACTTTTGGTGCCACTTTCGAACATTATTCCATAAATATCATATACAAGAGTATGTAGAACATTATTATATACTCTCATAATAATAGTTATGATGCTCTTATTTCTATCAGAAACTACACACATATCATGCCTTTCTCCATATGCTTTCTTAAATTGTTCCAAAAAACAAGTCCAAGAGGCATCGTTTTTCGAATCTACAATTTCATAGGCTAGCAAAAATATGTGTCCTGTATATAAAAAAAGCATATTTCATAAAAAAATATGCTCACACTGTTATTGTGTAGTTACAAAGACAAATTCATCATACGAACTCCATCCATAGTACATGCAGAAACAAATTACCCATTATATGGACCTGTAAAGTGACTCCCATTCACAACTACGACAGGCCCATAGTGATCAAAGCCTCTAATAAAAGCTTTCAGAGCAACAAATACGTAAAGAAACTCATCTTAGTCTATCTTCCTTAATTGTATATATGAGTCGGGATATGTAGTATTTAGCATGTATAGATAAGCTGACAATTTGTTATACGATCCAAAGCGTGTCCCCCGCAAACAATAAGCTTTCTATTTCTCCCTCCATGCTTACATGTATGTAACATGGATATCGAGATCTATTTTGACGTCAGTTTTTGTATTTGAAGTCATATACTTTTGTTTGTGATTTTCTAGTCTAGGCTTCACAATTCCACCAACCAGATTACTTGTTGCCTATCTTTCTGAATAAACTCTATCCTTCAATGGACATGTATGATCCAAAACATGTTGAATTTATTAATTACGGAAGCTTTCATTAACCATTCACATTTATTCGGCTTGCAAACAATAGTGTAACTGCACTCACATTCATAAAAAAAAAATAATTAGGTAGTCATATACACACATATAAATTTGCACATTTCAATGATGCTTCATATAAATTTGTTTATATGACGTGTTTCAAAATCATCTAATTCACCGATGGGTTTTGTTCCAAGCCTTGAAACTAATCGTTCAATAGAACTTTGACAAAACCAGTCTCCTCAACGTCCTTCTAAAAAATACTAGCACAAATTGGATACATATTGAAATCATTAGTAGTTTTCTTCAACATAACGTACATCCTCACACCCCTATCATTGTCAACCACCATTGACATATTGCTTTGTTCAACTTTATACTCAACTTTTATTTTGTGCTTGATAAGATCAACTCCGAGTTAATTTACATGCATCAATGTACACAATTCCATAAACATAGTATTTTCCTTAAAAACAATACCTTCCAAAATATAGTCAATATAACAATTTTCATGATTCCACCTTCCAGAACACATCAACATTATCGCAATTGCAGCCTTTGCTATATACAACATAGATTTAGATGTTATAAACACAAACATATCAATATAAAAATGACATCATATAACAAAACTGCACGTGCAATATTATAGTATACATTACAACAACAACAACAACAACAATATACCCAGTGATGTCCCACCAGTGGGGTCTGGGGAGGGTAGCTTGTACGCAGACCTTACCGCTACCTCATCGAGGTA
>JAOTQJ010140862.1:0-38051 GCA_025642045.1 Solanum sejunctum
CAACTTTTCTCAACTTTGTGAAGCAGCCAAATGACTCTTTTAGGGTTCTTAAGGAGCCTCTAAACCTTGAAGACAAATGTAAGTAATAATAGTTGTGTATTTAGTATTGTTTCATCATGAAAAACAAGAAAGTTATTGCACCTTTTTCTTTTGTTTTGGTGATTTCTCTATGGTGTGTGAGTTGTATTATGAATAGAAATTGATGTTATTAACATGGTTTGAGTTATAAACATCACCCTAAGGTTTCTTCCCTGATTTTGGTTTCACTTACCAAGTGCGTTTTGTTGCATCATCTTACGTGGAAGGTCGATTGGAACTTGTGGGTTGTTGTAGGTAAGACTATTAGCTCCCATTCTTCATGACTTCATAAGTGATTTTATAAGACTTTTTTAGGTATGTTTATATGTGTAAATGTTGATAGAATAATTTGATTAAATTTAGAATAAGTTTGGAGTTGTCGACGTCGAAATGTAATGAAGGAAGGTAACGTTATGCTATCTATTTTTAGATGGTGCATAATTGTGATATGATATGCTTTGTAGGCTATTGAAAGATTGTTATGACATCAAAATAGGTTGTACATGATGGGTACATGATAATATGTATTATAAAATATGATTAAGGGTGGGAAGGTTAAAGGAATACGCTCGAGTTTATAAACACCCGCTTGCTGCCCATGTATTGTTTCTTATGTGATTGGGATGCCAAGGTGTGTCTTTTGGCTATTAATGCTAGTTTTATCCCCTATTATGTTGCAGATAAGTATTTGTAGGAAGGGAAGGTTATAAGGTTATCTCACGATAGTAACGAGGTCATACAACGAGGTATGTAAGGTTACTTGATTTTGTATCACTTGGCATGAAACATAGGTCTCCCCTTGGTACATAAAGGAATTTGTCAACTCCGACACAACTATTAACCATGTTTCCACTCTTGTACATATTCATATGATTTAATACATAGTCACCTTCAGAACTGCATACATGTTTGGATACCAAGTTACATGACTTCTTGTTATGGAATAAAGTTCACAAGCTGTTCCATTTCATATGCATTTCATTGTTTATCCAATATACTCTTTTATTTGTCATATTGTCTTGTATGATTATGCATATGTCACATGCTACCTATACAGTACTACAGCTCTAATATTGTGACCACCAAAAGAACCATCTCAAAGGTAATTGAAAGATCAAGTATATAGTTTTGATAGGTGGTAGCCCAAGGGGGTGGAAGTAACACCTAGCCAGGGACGATCCTATCACAGGTGGTAGCTCGAGGGGATTAAGGAAGAACCTAGAAAAGGGATGATACCTATATCTCGAGGAGTGTAAAAAGCACCTAGCCAACGAAACATCTTATTATGGGGGGTAGCCCCAGGGGTTAAGGAAGAACCTAGTGAGGGACGAACCCGATACAGTTCACTACTGATCAGTTGCTCATTTGTATTACAGCTGTACAAAGATTTTATAGTATAGATTCTATAGTAAAGGTAAAGCAATATAAAGCATATAAAGTACATGATCCCACAGTATAACTAAAGGTGGTCTTTTATGCTACACCAGTGTACAGTTTCACTTGAGTTTTTATATCACATACAGTGTTTCCTGCCTTACATACCTATTACATTATCTCGTACTGACGTCCCTTACAGGGGAAGTACATTTCATGTTGCAGGTACAGGTGCTAGTAGATCTCCCCAGTAGGAGTACAGGATATTCATCTGCCGTCACCAAGCTCCAGGTTGCTTTTGGGCTTTGTATATGTCTAGAGCTTACATGTTTTTATTGCACAATTTATTGAGGTGGGGCCTATCCCGACTCTTATCAAATGTTTTCTCTATTTAGAGTCTTTGTAGAATATGTAAAGCACAGTGAAGTCATGTCTCGCACATTAGACAGTGTGTCCCCAACGACCTAGTCATATGCATTTTCTTTTGGCTTGTTAGTACTATTTATCTTTTTAAAGGCATGTTAAATGCAGAAACCCCTTATAGTATGTATAGAAAGTGCATAGTTACAGGTTGGTTCTCCCGAGGCTTGGCAACGGGTACCGGTCCGCCCTAACGGGACTTTGGGGCATGACAGTTTTATTAAGAATGTGCAAGTACATGACTGAGTCAGCCATTATTGACTGAAAAGGCATCAAGAAGTGCTTCTAAGATTGGTTTTATGGGTCGTATGTTAATATCCGACCCATGCACCATCTTGCAGAACACTTCCAGCGAGCAAAGCTTTATGCACTTTAGTCCGGAAGACAACTTTATAGTCCATAGATAAAACTATGGAGCGTAAATGGGGATCATGGACCCCAAGTAAGTTTTCGAATTTATTAACTAGCTATTGAGGTTTCTTGACCAAATCTATGAATCGTATCAAATAATATGTCTTGTAGATTGATTAATGAAAGCTAGTCCCAAAACTAGGGTTTGGACATTCCATGAGACCATGATTTAAGGGTCGTAAAATCCTCTACGGCCCATAATTGGGGTTTCATAGAGTCTGGACCATTAGCTTTGACCAACCCGGTTAACATCTAAGCAATAGGGTTTAATATCTTGACCCCATTCTTCCCATAAATTACAAGTTAACCCCGGTGACCCCCTCCCTTTTACTTCCGACCATTGGCCATCAACCATCCAACCATTTTCTGGCCAAATTTGTGACAATCCTAAGGTTCCACCTCTTCAATATCTCCTTCAATTTCTACATCATGGTCATTCAATTTGGTAGGTTCTTGGTCTAAAAAACTCTTTTAATTATCAAAAATTATATGATTAGGTTGAAATTTAATTGACAGGTATGGTAATTCGATGCAAGAACCCGTGTATGCCATAGTTGTATTTAAAAATTGAATTATGAAAATTAGGTGCCAATGTGTAAGTAGATGTAAAATCCATAAATTTAGGTGTATGGCCTTGTCTTTATGTTTGAATGACATGTTTGAAAGCAATATGGTCACATACATTTTAATTTAACTGATCATGTGTATGAAATTGTGGTTTGTGATATCATGTGTGTCTATCTTGATGCTAATTCACTCAAATGAGGTCGGGTGGTTTGGGAAATCATACGAAATAATATTCAATTAGGTGTATGTTAAGATTTGCTTGTGGGGTGTTGGGTGTTCGATTTAAGTCATATGGAGTTGTGTTAGTATTGCTTCGATGCTGAAAATGTTATTGAAAATGCCATAAATGGGTCCATATTTATGGACCTAGAAACTCAGGTCACTGGGTTTTCTAATCTATGAGGGTCTTTTACAGCCCGTGGAAATTTCCATTAGCTGTAGTTACCCCTCATATGAAATTCCAGAAACCTAAAGTTTCTGAGGATCTATCAGACGAGACCTTTTATGAGTCTTAAAATATTTTATGACTTGTAGCCAGGCCTCGTAGATCCCTACCTATAAAAGTTTGTACACTGGAATACATCCATGACTAAATCTATGATCGTAGATCCTTCTATGAGCCATACCTGGTCTCGTAGATTCCATTACACTAAGAAAACATTATGTACACTATTTCTACAAAGGTTTCCTATGACTCGTAGTTTCGACTATGACCCGTGGAACTGCTTTCTTAGACCCTTCTATAACCAAGTCTGATTTAATCTTACTTTGTGTTTCATGACTTATGGGGCTAACCATGTTTATTAAATGTGTATGTTTCAAGTACTA
Organism: Solanum sejunctum; assembly: GCA_025642045.1. Lineage (NCBI taxonomy): Eukaryota > Viridiplantae > Streptophyta > Magnoliopsida > Solanales > Solanaceae > Solanum > Solanum sejunctum. Next base: position 3,679 of record JAOTQJ010140862.1, read on the forward strand.
TGGCCCCATATCCGAGACATGTGAGATTCATGCCATGCAGAGAAGGCTTAGGGATAAGACCTTAGGGGAGCAGGACACCCCAGAGGTTAGTGTATTAGTTAAGGAGCTCAGCATCTGACCGGACGTGGATGATGATAGACCATAGACATGGGCTACCACCAGACTTGGGCAGGCCCTAAACCAGGACATTGTTGTTCATATTCCCTAGCCTGACAAGGGAGGCAACAAGAGTAGTAGCTCCATTCAAATGATGCGTGGATGAGTCGAAGACAGATTCCTCTACTAGACAACCTCAGACATTACCATCACCTCCAGATGCTCTTAGTAGTCGATGGTATATTGAGGGCATGTCAGATATTTACTCAGAGGGAGTATAGAGGAATGAGAGGAGGAAAGCAGCCTACTCCACTCTTGAGGAACCTCAGATTATTTTTTTCAGACTAGACAGTGTCCCCAATCTCCAGGACACCATTAGCAGATACAGGCTCCAGTGGTTGACTAAAACACCATACAAGCACTTCCAGAAAATGGTTTGAAAGTTTTATGCATCCTATGCTACCACGGTACTCAACACTCTTCCCAAGCGGAAGAAGCCCCTTGCTCACCCAAGCTAACACATACCGGAGTGAAGGGCCAAAAGGTGGACATTCCAAAGACAACCATTTGTTGTATGCTATTTGGGCTTGATTTCCCAGCCTATAAATCTATAGCAGAGTACAATCACAATTTGGGGGAGACCAGCAATAAGGGTCCAATAAGAGACTAGAGCCACAGAGTTGACTGAATAAGATGGGTGGCAGCATAGATAGCTGAACAGGGGCCAAAACCTAAAATAGCCATTTCTTCTGAGGCTATTGTGAATGCCTCTTAGTTTTCATACCAAATCTTAGTGGGCTATTGTGAGGTCACAAATCTAGCCAATGCTTGCAGATAACACCTTGATGCTGAGCCATGCTATTCTACTTGCTAGCATCCTGGCTAGCTGTGAGATAGATTGGGCCATCCTTAGTAGATCAGATCCACGAGGTGGTGTTGAATAGGTCTACCTCTAACTCCTTTCCTTACTTTATCTACAGACTCTATTTATAGTTAGGGGTAGAGAGTTTACATTAGCTGGACTCACTAATTGAAGTTTAGCACACTCTAGATAGTCGCCTGATCAAGGTTGAGGACAAACCAGTAGCACTTCAATGTGCACTACATAGCCAACTCATATGCTAGAGATGTTCGTAGATAAGCCATCATCTGATGTTCCAGCGACCATCAAGACTGCTACTATTACTGAAGAGAGACCCTAATAGACTAAGACAGATGCGGAGAGGGGGGTCTAATACTAGCACTCCTACACCAAAAACCATTCCTATACAAATAGCACCCACCAGTATAGTTTATGTGTCCACAACATCCATTCAAGCCATGGTACACTGAATAGCCTACACTGAGTCCTGCTTGACTCAGTTACTGTAGCAGATCAAGCCCTGGGTCTGCCAGGCAATTACAGAGTCTGAGGGATGCATGCAGGCATTCATGGTTGCTATTATTCAGGATCAACTTTTGGACGTGGACGCTCATATTAATACTTTTGAGTTGCGAGTCCGTTAGAGCCTTAGTATAGCTCGACCAGTAGATGTGACAACCCTATAGACAGAGCTCCAATAGCTCCATGCTTATATGATAACAACTTTGGCTACACTACGGTGCCGATAGTGGATTTTTTTATTCTCGAGGAGCATTTACCACCATCGCATGGGAAGAGGCACCACACTAATGATGATCCAGATGTATTGAGGTTACATGTAGGGCTGACAGAGGAGCAGGAGCTAGAGATTGTCATGAGGAAGTCGAGGTAGGAAGAGGCAATGAGGTAAGCCTGAGAGCTTAAGAGAGTGAGGGGTGCTGACACCTCTGGTCATAGTTCTATCACTAAAAAGGCCACTAGGAAGGTTGAGCATGGCCAGACACTGACGCTTAAGCGCCCAGGTATGTCTTTTTGGCCCTTGTGCATTACTTTGCATTTTTGTTGTGCATTGTCCTCTTTTTCAATGAGGTGTGGGTAGTTATAAGCCTTAGTAAAGTTTGAGTAGCGTTGGCCTATAACGATCCCAAGTTTGAATCCTAGAGGTTTTTTGGCATGTGTTCTTCTTTTCCCGGGGATATTTAATTTATATTGAGCCGGCATATTTAGGATGTGTAGGTACTATTGGTAGCATGTAGTACTAGTTTCTAGGGTATGTATGCGTTTTTGTTCTTTTGTGTGAAAAATGATGACACAAAAATGTTTTTAGTTAGTGTAAATAGCATCCATGTATGTTTAAGTGTATTAACAGTGCTTGTTCTGATAAGTAAGGATAAAATTAAGATGAAAAGCACGATTTGAGTCTGTTTGATAGTGTAATCAGTACCATGTGAGTATGAGCTTACTTTGCTAAATTCATGCATTGTGTTTCAATTAATAACATTCCCTGTTACTCTGACTTAGGTTGTAGGTTAGTTGGTTAGGAATGGATCTTAGGTTATTGTTCATAACAGTCCACTTAGCCCAAATAACCAACCAAATATGTGAGAAGTCCCTTGATCCTAATGTTCGAGTCTTACATGTACCCTTTTATTTGTAAAAACCTAAGTGACCTAGCCTTATTAGATATGAAATCCTGAAATTGGCCTTGGTCCTTCCTTAAGCATTGTGCACCTTGACTATCGCAAAAAGCCTAAGTTGAGGATGGCTACCAAAAGTGGCCCTAGTTCCTAGGTTGGATATTGTGCACCTCAACTCAGGCCAATAGCCTAAGTTGAGGGCGATTGGTGTAAGGGTAAACACAAAATTAGGGGCAAAATTAGTGAAACATGGAAAAGGAAAAAACTTATGTACTGAGTGCAAGAAAAATGAGTGATGCCTTAGAATGAATTAAAAAGAAAATGATGTGAAAATACAAGGCAAAAAGTTGAAAAATGAGAATAAGGCACCCATAAAAGCTTAACATAGGAGAAAGGGAGAATGAGATGAAAAATAATAGTGTTGGTAGGGGTAAAGTGTAGAAAAACATTGTGTTAAGAAGGGTCTTTAGTCACTATGTTCCCAAAACATCAACCAAAGCCACTTGACCCTATGTTACAAGCTAGTAAAGTCCTAAAGTGATCCTAATCCAAGTAGTCAAAGGTCATAGTCTTGAGGATACGGGCAAGCATATGGTATTGAGCATGGTATTTGAATTTTCTTCTGAGAGTGAATAATTTTGCATAGTCCTAAGTATTGAACCTAAAAATATCATCTTGAGTGAGATATGAGACTTCTTTCTATGAGGGCACTTATATTGCATTGTTAACATTAGACTAACTCGGTGATTGTGTCTTGTTGATAACTACCTTCCTTGTCATAGATGCATTTTCACGTGCATTGATTTCTATTGATTTGTTATATAGCTATCTAAGGTTTGTTTCAAAATGCTATGGGTATTTATGCTTGAGTTTGATGTGTTGTATGCCATTAGATTGAGGTTTGTGTGTTACTATGCTACTTGTATAGATTGAGTCCATCGGTTGAGGACAAACAACCATTTTAAGTTGAGGGTCTTGACATGTTGTCAAAATATAACACTTTTGATGCTTAAAATATGAAATTTTTTGTGTTCTCAATAGGATCTTAGTATTTGATGTGTTTTTATGTTTGTTTTGCAGGATTACAAGGTTGGCACAATTTTTGGGCTAAGTGTGTAGAATTTGCTAAAGCAGAGGTTCTCACAAGACTCTTTACGAGACCCTAAGGACCACAAAGTGGGGACTTACAGAAAAGTCATTAGAAGACACCTCCTATGGGCTATATAACTTTACACGGGCCATAAATGTTGTCGTACAAGTCATCCCCAGATATGAAGAAGCAATCGACGAAAGCCCGACTATGGGTCGTAAATTGTTATACGACCCATAAAAGCTATAATAGAGTCTGCCAACCCAGTTATCCTATTTCGTTTTGGTTTTCCATTTTAAACACTATAAATAGGTATTTTAGATTATTTTTATAGTGAACAGTAGAGGGGCTTGACAAAAAATTAGAGAGCTTACGAAACACTTGTAAAACTTTATTTCATCTTTTGATTTCAATTTTGTGATTCTTGTAAAAAGTTCATATCTGTTATGCTTAATTCTATTGTGTAAGTGCTCAATTAGGTTATTCAATTCATAAGTATAGCATTTACACTAATCATGAGTAGGTTAATTCATAACTAGGGTTGTGGTAACCATGAAGAACTAACAAGGTAAAATCGGGTAATTTACAATTCTTGAAAAGTGTGTATGTATGTACTAGTTAATTCTCTTTGTATTGAAATTTTTCTAATGGTGCCCAACATTAGAACTTGCGTAGTGTTACTGACTAGATCAAGATAGTAATGAATAGGAGAAAAGTAATTAGTAGCATTCCATTGATGTTTCTCATCTAATCGATCGAACTGGGCAAGGAGAGGTTGTACTAGAATAATATGTAAGGCTTAGTAATGTCACACTATGAAGATGGATCAAATCATATAGTGAAATTTGCCTCTCGACTAGGCCAAAGGGTTTGGTAATCTTAACATACTGTTCTACATGCTACACACTGGAAAAGAATTTAATTATCTAGTAATACTGAGTTATGGAATCGTGGGGAACATAATATCTTAGTTACTTCTTCATACTAGTTTAATACTTGTCTTAGTTTAGGATTACCTTTTATAGTTGTCACAAAACTCCACACCCTTTGGAGAGAAAAGTTGGTTAATTAACTCATGTTGCATTGAATTCTTCTAAGTCTATCATATTTCCTGTGGGATTCTACCCTAATCTTTGTTAAGTTATATATCTTGACAATGACCACTTTAACCTCAAAAAGAAGTTGTGGCTTGGGCGATATCAATGACTCATTCTATGATCCGTAAAAAGGAATATGACACATTTTGTTCCTCATAGAATAAATTTTACTGACTAAAATTTTTACCAACATTCTACACTTTAGTCCACAAGACATTCTATGACCCACGGTCCAATCCACGAGTTGTAGATTGGCTCGTTAAGTCAAACTAGTTCAAGTTTTAGCAATTCTCTATTTCCTAGGCTTTTCAACATGCAAGGTATTACAATATCTCTCCCTTGGGATCATTCATCATCTAATGAGACTAAAGCATTCTTGAGAAGAGTAGAAACATAGTCATCAACACATCATGAAAGTGAAAAATGTAACATAAATATTATTTTCATAAAACCATCAAGCTTATGCATCAAATATCATTCAAAAATAATCTCATGATTACTCATGCAAGAAATATGACAAAAAGACACACATTCAAAAGAATTTGGAGGAATAGATCACATTTTAGGTCCTTAGGCTTGAATAGAAGGAAACAGGTAAGGATATCATGCCATCATGTCCGCCTCGGCTTCACAAGTAGAAATTTAAACTTGTTGGTTTCTCTAGAACACTTTGATAGATGCCACTTCATTATTTCTCAATCTCTTCACCTGCCTATCCAAAATCTCAACCGGTACCTCTTCATAAGTCAAATCTTACTCAATAGTCACATATTTCAGTGTAACAATCGAATTAGGATCACCCATGGATTTCGTTGCCATTAACACATGAAGCACTAGATGAACCATAGCTAACTCTAAAGGCAAATCTAACTCATAAGACACCTTCCTAATTCTTTTCACAATCTCATAAGGTTCCACATATCTAGAATTTAATTTGGCCCTCTTGCCAAAACACATTATACCTTTCATAGATGAAACCTTCAAATACACCCAATCACCTTCATCAAACTCAAGGTATTTTCTCCTAACATTGGCATATGATTATTGACGACTTTGGGAAGCCTTCAAGCTTACCCTTATGGCCTTCACCTTCTCCATTGCATCAAATACAAAGTTTGGCCCAATTAATGACAACTCTCTTTCACAACCAAGCCTAGGGCGTAGATGTAATATGGCAAATAGGAACCCGAAGGTCCCCAAACAAGCCTCACAGCATGCTTAAGCACATCATTGGTTAGAAAAAGTGAAATAAACATATGAATCATGACTAAGGGGTAAATAAAGTAGGATGTAATCTATGGGAACAAGGGAAAGAGATTGCCATCACATAACTTTAACAAGAATGTCTTAGGGAAAGGGACATGGCACTCTATGGAAAAGTAAAGATGTAGGACTTTCATTATCTTGCTATACATCACACATAACAAAGCATGTGGTAAGGACTTGGGAATAACCTCTATGGATACATAGCATAGCATGATTTGTAAATAACATAGTGTCCAACAATGCCTCTAGTCAACATGGGATAGAGGCCAAGACATATCCCGTGCTCACCCTCAACATGAAGCTTCATAAGTAGTCATAACATGGAACAGGTAGATAGAAGGTAGGTCTTGTCCTTCGAATAAATAACTCACCATAAGCAAACTTTCCCAATTGAATCTAGCTCTAAAGAGGTGGATGGGAAAAGTCTCTGGTCCCTATATAGTTAGATCATGTTGGCAAAAGAGTATGCGTTAATATGTTGATGAACTAAGTATATGGACATGCAATGCATATGAATATCATAGCCTGTATTACAATGTTAGATGAGAAGCGCACATATATATATATGTCTGTATGTGTCTGTGTATGTATAGAATGGAGTATGTAGGAAATAATATCATAACAATATGCCTTAAATCCATGATGCATGAATGCAAAACATAATGTAGATGGGACCTTAACCAAAATATAAGCCAAATCAATCATGATCATAGATGCTTGGGCTTAAAAGCTAAGTCATACTTTATTTCATACTCTCATACATAGGAATAGATCATTCATAACTTGTACATAGTAGTGTAAACAAAACCATGGGGATTAAAGTCATATCATAGACATTATGTGATTATATTTCATGTCATAAACATACTTGCCTTGAAATCATAGTCATAATCATAATTGGATAATAACCCACCTCATAAATCTCATGAAAAAACTTGTTCATGCATGCTTATATCACGAGATGGTACTTGAAATTCATACTTAAAGCATCATAATGAGATGAAATTGTACTTCACCCATAAAGAAATAAATAATGAAAACATGCTTGAGGTTATCTATGCATAAATTCATCGTAAAAAAAGGACATGCATATTCAATTCTCATAAAATCCATGTAAATTGACATAATAAGATTTAAATCATCTTATAATCATCAATAGAAATCAACCCATAACTTAATTTGATAAATTTGAAGCTAAATCACAAAATGCACTAGTAAATCATACTTAGAAATCTTGAAACTGAAGAAATGGATTTTGGAACTTCATGATTGGAAGGAAATCATGAATGGAACCACACATACCTTAGTGAATTTAGGAATATTAAGATGAAATAGACTTGTGCTTAAAGCACCCTTGAAACCCTTAGTTTGAATCTTCAATGTTTTGCTTGAATGGAGTTTCAAGACTTAAATTCTTAGGAACTAAGTCTTGGAATGAGAGTGAAGTGAATGCAATTGACTTAAGTAATTTATGGGTCTTATGATAGGAATAAAAGTCTCAAAAGTCCTTGGAGGTGAATCGAATTACCAAAGAGTCCTTAATGAAATAGAATATAAAATTTAACTAGACACTGCCACAGTAGGTTTCACGGTCCATGGAGTACTTCACGGTCCATGGTAGCCTCTGTGAACATGACCCAAGTTACAAGTCCATGAATTTCTTTGATGAAATAGGCCAAGGGTCCATCCACATCCACCACCATGGTCCATGGTGGTGCCTGTGGTGGCACTCTTAGGAAAAACAATGGAAACCAAGGAAAGGCTCTGCTCCCACGAGCTCTTTAACGACTAGTGGTGAGGTCCATGAGTCGTGAAAGGCTTCAAGGAGGGCCACTTAACCTTACAGGAAGCTAGGATAAGCCATAAAAATGGCCAAGAGCCACACCACGACAACCTCTATAGCTCGTAGCAATGTCCTTGAAAGGTCACCTTGGTTAAAAAAAACTTGGAAACCATAATTTAAGCATCGCCAATGCCTTCTAAAACCTGGGTCCATATATTATCTCCCCCTTGGGAACATCTGTCCTTGAATGAGGTAGAACGTGACTTCAAAAGCTTAGTTTGGAGATAAAATATCTCAACATAAAGGTACAATTCACAATTTGACATTTAAACCATGAAACCATCAAATTCATGCTCAAATATCGTTTAAATCAATTTTGTGCATATGTAAGCATATCATGACATGAAAACACAGGAATGAAGGATTTAGGACCATTTGAACAAAAAGAACCTAGTATCATAGGCTTGCATAGATTGGAATAGATAGGGATATCACTTCATCATGTCTGACTTTGCTTCCCATGTAGCACTCTCCACATGTTGGTTTCATCAAAACACTTTAACTGAAGCAACATCCTTGTTACAAAGTCTCTACACTTGCCTATCTAGGATCTCAATAGGAGCTTATTCATATGTCAAGTTCTCTTTAATACAATACCTTCCAAGGGCACAATCGTATTAGGATTACCAACCATCTTCCTCAACATCGACACATGGGAACTAAGTGAATAGAATCATATCCAAAGGCAAATCCAATCAATAAGCTGCATTGCCAATCTACTCAACAATCTCAAAAGGACCTATATACTAGGGACTCAACTTGCCCTTCTCGCCAAAACACATCACACCTTTCATAAGTGAAATCATCACATATAGCCAATCGCTAATATGAAACTCAAGATCCCTCTTTCGAATATTCGAATAAGGCTTTTAAAGACTTTGAGCCATTTGCAACCTTCCCTTAATCAATTTCACCTTATCCATAGCCTCCAACACCAAGTATATGCCAATTAATGCCATCTGACCTATCTCAAACCATCCCTCTATGGATCTATATCTCTTTCCATATAGAGTTTTAAATGGTGCCGTCCCGATACTAGAATGGTAACTATTGTACGTGAACTCAATAAGTGTAAATGTTCATCCCAATTTCCTTTGAGCTCCAACACACAAGCCCTTAACATATCCTCCAAAATTTGGATTATCCTCTCGGCTTGCCCATTGATTTAAGGATGGAAAGCCGTCTTAACTTCACCATAGTACCAAAGCCTTTCTAAAACAATCTCGAAAAAAGATAAGTAAATTGGGTACCATGATCTGATATAATAGACATAAGCGCACCATGTAATCTAACCAACTCTAAAATATATAACTTGTCATAATTGTAAAGACTCTGGTGCTGTACGACTTCATTGGGGCTTGATAATATGGTTCCAAAAAAGTTTTGGACCAAGGTGAAGCTCTATAGGAGCCCTCATGGTCCATATGAGGCTATACGGATCATATGGAGACTCCATGGAGTGGCCCTTGGCCTTCTGAGGAGTGTATAGCCCTTAACATAGAGTTTTGAACTACGGGAGGCCATACATAAACCTTACATGACTGTGTGGTGGGCTGTGTGGTACTCTTAGTCTTGAAATCTCATATTTTTTGGACCACGTAAGGTGGGACAGCTGTGTATATGATCCGTATGGTGTGGTGCGGCTCATATACCTCCCTATATAGCTTTCGAAGTGAACATTTTTCTGTGTATTGAATAACCATCTCAAAACTTAGTCATCGAGAAATTTTCTAAATGCAGTGGTGCAGGCAAGCACACAGACTATGTGGCCTTGTACTACCTATGTAGCCCCTCCATATGGATAATTTCATTGACAAATTCTAAGTATGGGATTACCATTTTGGGACCTTCATCAAGTGTATTTTTTTCCAAGTGTTGGATCATGGTCATGTAAATGGCCTATATAGCATGTCACGAACTGTTTAGCCCCCATGAGATGACACTTTTAAGTTTTTCAATACATTTTATTAAGGATATTTTCATAATTATGGATTATTCTAAGGGTCCTTTATAACTTCATATGCTACCTAAAGACTCTCTAATGACCTAAAGTTTTTTCCTCTCATTCAAATTCATTCCTCTCCTTTAAAATTCTCTCAAGTTTTTCTCAAAGAACTCTAGTGGAATTATGCTTAGGGATCAAGGAAAGACTTTCTCTTCACAAATTTTCTTCTTGAATCTTCTTCATAAACTAAGGTATGTGGGTTTGATTCTTCGTCCCTTTCAACCAAGAAGATCCAAACTCTTTTCAAATTACTTTTATGAATTTTACCTTACTTTAAATATGGATTTTCAATATTATTGTTTATTAAACTAAATTGATGCATGGGCTATATTTATTTATTTATTTTAAAGTGAATTAAACCCTAATATGATGAAATGTATAGAAGTTTTGAAGTTATGAAAGTGCATGTCCCCTTAAAAGCTTGATTTGTGCATGGGTAATATATATTATGATTTAAACATGAATTTTACTTATGTTTTTACTTGAATCTTATAATGTATGTTGACTTAAGTTTGAATCTCTATTAGTCATTCTAATCTCATCTTATTCATGGCATATACATACACTACTATGGTTTTTATGAAGTTTATGAAGTGAGTTAAGACCTAGCTATGTTTATGCACATGCTTTTGATAAGATTATGGTTATGACAAGAATGTGATCACATAAATATCTAAGTTATGGCTCTTTCAGAAAGTATGGGTGTTTACACCACTATGTTTAGGGAGCATCAATTGAGGTTTTGAGGCGAGGTGGGCTATCCCCAAGCTAAGAGTCTATACTCATTTCTCAAGAAGATGCTCCAAAGGAGCCATTCCTATGCATTAAAGGTATTCATGAAGAATGTATTGGCTTTTAGCATATTATGAATGATTATAAGGAATGTGAGTTTGCCTTTAAACCTACAAATGCATGTAAAAGATTTGAGTATGCCTCTTTCACAAGCATGTATGTATATGTATTCTAGTGGCATGATGACCTAGTATCGATTAGACCTCGAGATTGAGACTCATCTCATTAGTCGAGACATGACCTATGAGAGATGAATTCATTATTCCACAACTATATGCCTAATATAGGTATATGTTTATGCCACAAGGGGAAAGAGGCAAGTAGGTCACCTCTTTTATCCATTCTGGGGTAGACGATGGAGTTCCATGTTACACTACAAGAAAAAAAAATTTTAACGATCATTTCTTAATAAAGGGAAGTGAATCTGATCGTTACAAGTACACTTATATGACCATATTTTTTTCAGTCATTATAAATATACTTATAGTGATCAAATTTATTTTCGATCGTTATAAATATACTTATAGCGACCAATATTTTTTTCGGTCGTTATAAATATACTTATAGAGACCAAATTTTTTTCGGTCGTTATAAATACACTTATAGTGACCAATTTTTTTCGGTTGTTAATGATAAATTTTAATCCAATATTAATGAGGGGATAAGTTTGATGATTAAAAATATAGCATTTCGTCGTTAAAACATATTAGCTAGTATAAAAATATATTTTAATTAATATGAGTGAAAATATATTAGATCAAATCATGTTGTAAGTATAACAAGTGGCGTTTTATTTATCATTTCATCATTCTGATAAGAATCTTTCATCTTTTGTAATTTTGGGTATTTCATAATAACAAAAGTTTAACAAAAAGAAAAAAATGTTAATGTATTATCTTCTGATAATCTATCCATCATTCTTATTATAGTCAATTACATAAAATTTTAAAATATTATAAAAATATTTAGTTATAATCTTTTTGGTATAATTTTTTTAATTTAAATATTTTTTGATATAGTTTCTATATATGTTTTTATTTTTAGAGATAATTTATTCATCTTTACTTGAATTTTTTAAAAATGCAAGATGAAGTAGGTCAAAATAAAAAATTATAATAAAACAAAAAATTAAAAATAGAAGTAATAATATTAAATAATAATTATGAGCTAATGAGATTCATGTAAGATAGAAAAGTTATATAAATTTTGTAGTAAGTAATTTTCTCAAGAGGATAGATGTTTCTCTACTTGCATATTACCTCCATCAATAGACTTAAGAATCAGCATTTATTAATATTATTTTTTAATTATAAAATATATGTTGTATCGACTTTGTTTTCATTATTGGTTGTGAAACTAACGAGTGTATACAAAGTAAAATCATTCGTTTGAGTTAGAAAAGTATAAAGTGAAATTTTATAAATAGACAATTTAAAAAGCCTTACATGACATATAATCAACTACTAAATTAATTAAGAGATCGTAGTTTTTTTTATTATTTAAAATTGAAGATAATATAATTGATTTGTATCTCATAATATTTTAATGATATTGAATTGTTTATATTAGGTGAATACTATTAGTATAAAAAATGAAACCAAAAGAAGTTGGGGGTTTATCCATGAATGAATGTGAAAAAGTCAATAACTTAAGGTGCAAAACACAAAACAAATAACTTTATGTCTAAAACTAGAAAGCTCAAGTTTCTTTTTATTTAATTGTGAGAATAGAAACAAAGTTTATATTTCATTGTAGTTAATTTTTGATTTTGTGAAAAAGAAAAAATAAGATAATAGTTATTAGGAGTGTTATTAATAACCTTATATGAAGTTTTTATACTTTTCTTTTGACAGATTATGCAGTTGGAAGAACTCATCGTCAAAGAAAGTGTAAAGAAATATAAGCAATAAAAAAATTTTAAAGTACAGAAAGAATGCATTTCATATTTAAGAAAAGATATTATAGTTTTTTCTTTTACTGAGAGTCGAAAATATTATATCACATAAGTTTTATGTCTATATTTTTGTAATATTATGAAATATCATTCTTTATAGTTACCATGAAATTTAATATGAATATAATCAATTTGTATGTTTTCATATTATTTGTATGTGTGTATGTGCAGTTTTGCTGGTGCAATTTGTAGTTATAATTATGGTTTTAATAACTAGAACTGAAGGGAGCCTTGAGTAATTGGTAAAGTTATTGTCATATGACTAGAAGGTCACGGGTTCAAACCTTGGAAACATCATCTGGCAGAAATGCAAGGTAAGGATACATATAATAGATCCTTGTCGTCGGGCCCATCGCCGAAAGTGTACCTGGCTTGTCTAGTTTTTTCTTTAATAACTTGAATATCAATTAACGAAGAAAAATTTAGTTGCTGAAAGAGGTATAATGATCAGATTTTTATCATCGTTAAAGCCATTTTAACAATCAAATTTAATCCGGTCGCTAAACTTTTAACAACAAAGCTTTTAACAACCTATAACGACCAGATTTTTATAGACCATTATTAACTAATAATGATTGAATTTATACTTTTAGCGATGAAATTTCTCCTCATTAAAGACCTATTTTCTTGTAGTTTTATAGCTCACTTGGTCTTATGTCAGTTACGGTCCCATCCTTTATATATATGAAGTACTTTCGCATTTATGCATCATACATCTTGTGACATATTGATATACTATTCTCTTATTATATATCTCTTTCTAGACATGTGCCCTTGTCATCTAACATTGGATGCAGGTTTGATAAGTCATATGCATTGCATGCCCACATACTTAGTATATTCAAATGTACTAACACATACTTTTGCATACATTATCCAAACATGTAGGGACTGAGGAATACCTTCATCCACCGTACAATGGCTATCTTGGATCTTGAGATTTGCTTGTTGGGGTGAATTCTATTTTTCAAGGTTATGTGCTGTCAAAGTACAACACTTTTGATGCTTAAAACTTGGAATTTTGTGTGTTTCAATGTACTGTTAGTTGGTTTTATGCATTTTTGTGTTATATTTGCATGATTAAAGGCTTGGCCTTGATTTTTTGAAGAAATATAGAAGTTACTAAATTTTGATGTAGTACGAGACTGTTTACAGGCCGTAGATCATTCTACGTGTCATGAAATGATTTCATGGACGATTCCAGTGAGGGGCTAATTTTTTGCAGTTCGTTTTAGGAACATGCAAATGGGTCGTGGAATGATTTACAAGTCGTAGATCATGGTTCGTTCCTAAGGATCAGGGATTGGGAATTTTTGAAGATTCATTAGATGAAACCCCCTTTAAGGACCATAAACGACTTTACGAGTCATAGAGGCATGTCGTAGACTTGAAGTCCAAATTCCCAGAAACACTATACGAGGCCTCGATTACGAGCCATGGAATGCAATACGGCCCGTGAATCCCTTTTGTGAGGTGTGCTGACTAGTTATCCGATTATGTTTAAGACTTATATTTTACTTATTATAAATAGGTTTTTTAGGTTATTTTTCAAATAATGTCGCATAGTACTCAGAGAACTCAGTAATTAGAGAGAGAAAATAGTGAGATTACATTAGAGAGATTTTGAAAACACTTGTATTTTAATTTCATATTCAATCTTGTGATTCTCTTTGAAGTGTGGTTTTCTTGTTCGTAATTCAATTGTGTAAGTGTTTAATTATGTTCTTCAAGTCATGATTCTTAAATCAACAAAAAACATAAATAGCTAAATCTACAACTAGGGTTGTGGGAACCATGAAGAACTAATAAGGTAAAACTGGATAATTCATAATTCTTTGAAAGTGTGCATGTGTGTATTAATTAACTCACTTTGTTTTGCATGTTTTCTAGTGGTGGCCAATATAAGAATCCTCTTAGTGTTACCGACTAGACCAAGGTAGTAATACATAGAAAAAGAGATTAATTAATAAGATTTGATTGATGTGTTTCATCTAATTAACCAAACTAGGCCAAAGGGAGGTTGTACTATGACTAATAGGTAATGGTGAGTAATGTACACTATGGAGATGGGCTAAGTCACATAGTAATATTCACCACTCACCTTTGACCAAAAGGCTTGGTGAACTTAACTTACCATCCTACTTGCCACACACTAGAAAAGAATTAGGTTATCCAGTGATACTGAGTTAGCAGTCATAGGAAACACAATACCCTAGTTTCTCTCTATGTTGATTTCTCTCTTGTGTTAGTTTAGTTTTATTTTCTATTGATTATTGAAAACCTCCCCTTTTTGGGGAAGTAAGTTGGTTAACAACTCGAACTTCCAATTATTGAATTATCTTGAGTATACATATTCCCTGTGGGTTTGACCCTAACCTTGGTTAGGTTCTATTTTTTGACAACGACTGCTTTATCCTCTGAAAGGAGCTTTGACTAAGGAGAAAATCATGCTTTTTGCATCGTTGCTAGGGAATATGGCTACACCAAGTTAATTCATAGTGAATTAGGTGTTAATCCTTACTTCCTACATTTTACATTTTATTTTTGTTTTTGTTTTCTTTGCAGGGTATAAGTGTTGTGTATGCCCAATACACGAAGTCAAGGTAGACCCTTGACATTATTTGACCTAGAGATTCACTGAACATCGAGGAGAATGGCCCAATACAATGCTAAAAATGCGGCCAATGCATCTCTGAATATAAACGAGAATAAGAATGTTGGTCACGAGAACCTACCGAATATAGAGGATATTGCTTCATAGCCATATGCTTTTAATGCCGATGCTTATCAGTGGAACCAATATACGGTAAATCCTATGGATATAGAGGTGACTGGAGCTATCATGTTGCCACTACTACCGGCAGACACAAAGTTAACTATCTCAAGTGAGTTGCTTCAGATACTGCAGAACCATGCGCTATTTGCGAGCTTACCATCGGAGGATCCTCATAGCCACCTACACAATGTTGTATTCGTATGCAAGAGTGTTATTGGAATAGAGAATCTATCTATGGATACTATGGGGCTTCATGTCTTTCCATTATCTCTTACAGACAATGCAAAACTATGGCTATCTAAGCTGCCACAGAGTTTGATCACCATCTGGGCAGATTTGTAGAAGGTCTTTTTGGAGAGGTACTTCCCTAGATCGAAAAAACTTAAGTTGAAAGACCAGATCAATAACTTTGAGCAACTTTGTGGTGATTCAATTAGTATTACTTAGGAGTGGTTCACCAAATGCTTAAAGAGTGTCTCAGACCACAAGATAGTTGATCATGCCTTGGTAAAGATCTTCTACCGTGCGCTTGATGAGAACAGTCAGTCTTGTGCTGACACTATTATGCGAGGTAGGTTCTTGGATAAGCCATTTGCAAGGACCATAGAGTAGATAGAGAGTGGTGAAGACTAAATGTGCATGGTTGCAAGCATACAGAGAATCCACCTGAAATGCCCCAAATTGTGCTTCAAAAATATAAACAATTGTAATTTCCATATATCTCAAAATCCATGCATGACATCAAAAATATGAGTTCATATTATTGATCAGGGGGAAAATTGAGTGGGAAATGGGTAGAACCTAATTTAGAGGACCCCTAGTAAAAAATAATTTTTTGCTAATTTGCGATTTCTAGATAGAATATGTGCCATAGCAGCAATGTGCTAGTGGCACAGAGCAGTATTATTTTTGGTGCATGTTTGGTCTATGTCTCAAACTGGATGCCGACCAGTATATTTTTTTCTTTAATTTTTCTTGCGTCGGCAAAGGGCATTATGGTCGTAGCCCCATACCCACTTATGCATGAAAACAACCATACTTAGTCATTTCTCAACTCTATATCACTCAAAACACACATAAAGACCTCTCCAAGACTTAACCAAATATGTCGTTCAAATTTCAAGGATTCCAAGAATAACTTTGGAACCCAAGGATTCTGTTCAAGCTCTAAGTTCTCTTCAAGCTCGTCTCAAGAAAACCCAAGTTTGACATATGTGGATTTCATCCATTGGGTCCTTTCATCTTTGGAGCCCAATTTTCCTTTTTATGAAAATTGCATATTTTTAAGTTATATCATCTATGGGCATCTCTTATTATGGATTACTATTATTATAAATTATGTTGGGATTTCATGAAATGTTCATTGATCATGCATGTTGATCTATTTCAAGCTTATATTGGCTTTATTTATTGAGACTATACATGTTTGAGTTATGAAACTAAGATCTATTATGAGATTTGATGAAGGATTTCAAGTTTTCATACATTAGGGTTTTAATATATGTTGGTTAGTTGATTTGTATTGAGTTTTCTCATATTATTTCACGCTTGAATTGAATGATTTTGAACAAGCATTATAAAACTACCAGGTGTTTGCTAAAATGTCTTGACAATGATTCTCATGTTATTAATGATCTATTACATGATTTATAAGTCAACCAACTTTATGAAAATTAAGGGCTTGGGCGTATGTATTGAGTTCATGAAAAGTATCTATGATGTTGCAAGTAGACCACACCTTGTTGAGGGGGTGACATGTCTCAATCGCCTTGTTGAGGGGGTGACATGCATCGGTCACCTTGTTGAGGGGGTGACAAGCCTCAATCACCTTGTTGAGGGGGTGGCATACCTCAATCACCTTTTTGAGGGGTGACATGCCTCAATCAACTTGTTGAGGGGTACTATACCCCAATCGCTTTGTTGAGGGGGTCACATGCCTCAATCACCTTATAAAGGGGTAACATGCCTTGGATTCCACGTAGTAGTTCGCTTGGTCTATATCGATTATGGTCTTCTCCCACGCATGTGATATGTATTATGCAAGTTATCTGGTTTATAAGCATTATTTACTTTATGCATTGATCATGCATGTCATATTGATATTATACTTATCCATTGCTTATGATTATACATTCTGTCTATATTGGCTTATGTCTTGTTGCATTGCATCTACATACTTAGTACATTCAAATGTACTAACACATACTCTATGCTTACATAATATTACCATGTAGGGATCAAATCACCTCTCGATCATTCTCCACGTGGCTAGTTTTGTACTTCGGAAGATAAGCTTTGGTTAGTCCTCAAGTCCGAGGACAGTATCTATGCTACTCTTGTTATTTCATATTTCTTTATGTTAAACACTTGTAACTATGAGAGTGAGCTCGAAAAGTGTCTTGGGCCCCGCTCTATTCCTTGTTAGATGTATTGTTGGATAATTGATGTACTTATTCTATGAGCTTGACTTTTTTATGCTTTTATAAATATCAACATTCCCCTTAGTCGTGCTTCCCTTATTTATATCTTTTGTGCTGTTTAATTTGTTTTTGCGACAAAGGATATGTGAATGATATGCTAAGTGTCTTGCTTGGGATCCCTTTGTGTTCCTATTTATCATATCATGTGTAGGCTCTAGGCTTAGGTCATGACAAACATTGTATCAGAGCTCTAGGTTGTCAATGGTCCTCGAAATCCACACACCGCGTCGATTAGAGTCTTATTCATGGTTGTGAAGCACGCCACAACTGTGAATGGGAGGCCATGAAGCATTTTAGGAAATGTTTCACTTATTCATGGTCTATATCATTCTTTAGATGTAAGTGTAAGGATTTTCCCTTAATGAATGCTCTTTTCTCTTCTAGAACATGCCAATTCCAAGAGGGAGATTAAGAAGAGCCCGTGCCCCGAGGAGCAACCGGCCCTCCCGCTCCTCAAGCTCCTCAAGGTGGAAGGGTAGCCCAAGATTAATTCTGGGATGCTATTACAATATTGGCTTATGCTATTACCAAACAAATTCACCAAGGGGTCCAAGCCCCTCATGCTCCCAATCTGGCTTCTAGGGTGAGTGATTTTACTAAAATGAACCCACCGGAGTTCCATGGATCCAAATTAGATGAGGATCCCCAAGATTTCATCGATGAGATATACAAAGTGCCATCTATCATGGGGTTCAATTTGAATGAGAAGCGAAGTTATCGGCCTAATAACTCAAAGGGTGCCTCATATTTGGTTTACATAACAGAAGTTGGAGAGGAGAGATGATGATGTTATTCCTTGGGAGGAGTTGAAAGTCGCATTCCTCAACCAGTTCTTTCCTATTATACTAAAGGAGGCTAAAATGATGGATTTGATGAACCTTAAGCAAGATTCCATGAGTGTGATGGAGTATGACCTCAAGTTCAATTAACTCTTCAAGTATGCTTCACAATTTGTTGCCGAGCCAAGATCAAGGATGAACAAATTTATGTTGGGAGTATCTAACTTGGTTAATGAGCAGTGTCGTATCACAATGTTAGTGGGTGGTATGGATTTTTCCCATCTCATGACATACATCGAGCAAAAAGAGGGAGAAAAGCTTAGAAAAAGAAAAAGTGGTGAGTCCAAGAAGGCTCATTTTAAAGGTAGATTCCAAAGTTCCAAGGGTGGTCGGTTTCCTCAAGGGCATAAGTTTCAAGGCCAAGGGTCTTCCAATGATCCTAAGAGAAGATTTGCTAATGATAATCCTAGATTACAAGGTAGTGGTGGTGGGGTACCTAAACCTATATGCCAAAGATGTGGTAGGAACTATAATGGACTGTGTTTGAGAAACTCCAATCCTTGTTATGGTTGTGGTGAAGTGGGTCACAAGGTGATTGATTGTTCTCATTCTCAAAGCAAAGGTAGATATGGTCGTCTGCAACCGAGGTGCAAATGCGAGTCAAAAAGGAAGAGGAAGCCAACAAGGGGGTGCTCTAAGGCAAAATAGATTCTATGCTCTTCAAGGAAGACAAGGGGTGGATGAGATGCCCGATGTCATCACTGATATATTAAAGGGTTTTTATTTTGATGCGTATGCATTGATAGAATTGGGTGCCATCTTTCCTTAATTAGTCCTTTTGTTGGCCAAAAGTTTCACATTATTCCTGAATTGTTGTGTGAACCTTATGAAGTGTCTACCCCCATTAATGAGTCCATTGTTGCTAAAAGTCTATAGAAATTGTCTCGTATTCATATTGCATAAAATCTTGCATTGTGATTTTGTTGAGTTAGATATGGTGGATTTTGATGTCATTTTTGGGATAGATTGGTTGCATGAATACTATGCTTCTATTGATTGTAGGACCCATAGGGTTAAATTCCAATTACCTAATAAGCCCGTCCTTAAGTAGGAAAGTTGTGATGTGGTGGTCAAGGGTAGATTCAATTCTTGCCTTAAAGCTTAAGAGTTGATTTCTAAGGGTTGTCTCTAGCATCTTGTAAGGGTTAGGGATATTGAGAGAAAAGTTCTTCCTATTGAGTCAATTTAGATTGTTGATGAGTTTCTTGATGTCTTTCCCAATGTTCCTTCCAAAAAGAAAATAGAATTTGGTATAGACCTCCTTCCCGACACTCTACCCATTTCTATTCCACTTAGCGGATGGTCGCGGCAGAGTTGAAGGAGCGAAAGGATCAATTGAGGGATTTGTTGGAAAAGAGTTGTATAAGGCCTAGTAAATCATCTTGGGGTGCACTGGTGTTATTTGTGAAGAAAAAGGATGGTTCTTGTCATGACCTAAGCCTAGGGTCTAGACATGACACGACAAATAGGAAACTCGAAGGAACCCCAAACAAGCCTCTTAACATATCAATCACACATCCTTGGTTGCGGAAGCAAATTAACACTAACAAGAGATATAAATAAGGGATACATGACTAAGGAAAGTCTTTGATAATCATAAAAAATACAAGCAAACACACAACATAAATACATCAATTATCCAACAACACCTCTAACATGGAATGGAGCAGGAGCCAAGACACTTTTCGGCCTCACCCTCATAGTATCAAGCGTTCATCATAAAGAAATGGCAAATAACAATAGTAGCATAGCAAGTGTCCTCGGACTTGAGGACTAACCAAAGCTTATTACTGAAACACCGAACTAGCCACGTGGAGGATGACGAGAGGCACTCCGGGTTCCTACATAGTAACATCATGTAGGCATAGTATATGCATTAGTACATTTGAATGTACTATGTATGTAGGATGCAACGCAACATAACATTAGCCAATATAGTCAAAATGCATAATCATAAACAATGGATAAGTATAATACAAATATGGCATGCATGATCAATTCTTGAAGTAAAACATATTTATAAATCACATAGCTTGTATAGAACATAATATGTGTGTAGGAAGAGACCATAATAATCATAGACCAAGCAACTACTATTTGGAATCCAAGGTATGTCACCCCCTTGGAAGGTGATCAAGGTATCCACCCCTCAACAATGTGATTGGCATGTCACCCCCTAACAAGGTGATCGAGGTATCCACCCCTCAACATGGTGATTGGGAATATCACCCCCAACAAGGTGCTTGATGTATCCACCCTCAATATGGTGATTGGGCATGTCACCCCCCAACAAGGTGGTCAAGGTATCCACCCCTCAACATGGTGATTGGGCATGTCACCCTCTAACAAGGTGTGGTCTACTTGCAACACAATAGATACTTTGAGTGAATTCAATGCATACATGCAAGCCCTTAATCATCATAAAGTCACTTGACTTGTAAACCATGTAATAGATCACCAATAACTTGAGAATCTTCGTCAAGACAATTTATCAAAAACATTGTGAGTGTATAATGCTAGTTCAAAATCATGCAATTCAAGAATCAAATAACATGAGGATACTCAATGTAAATCAATCCACCAACATATAGTAAAACCTTTATGTAAGATACCTTGAAATACATCATCAAATCTCATAGTAGATCATAGTTTCATTGCTCAAAACATGCATAGTCTCAATAGACAAAACTAACTCATAGTATAAGCTTGAAATAGATAGACATTCATATTCCATCAACATTTCATAAAATCCTATCATAATTTACAATCAAAACCCATAACAAGAGATTCCCATAGATGATACAACTTGAAAACATGTAATTTTCATAAAAAGGAAAGATTGGGATACATGAGTGAAAGGATCCAATCGATGAAACCCACATACCTCAAACTTGGGTTTCCTTAAGGCAAGCTTGAAGAGAACTTGGATCTTAAAGAGAATCCTTAAGCTCCAACGCTGGGTAAAATCCTTGGAATTTGAATGAGATATTTGGTAAGTCTTGGAGAGGTATTTGAGAGGGTCTTGAGTGATATAGAGCTAAAACTAGCTAAGTACAAGTGTTTTCAGACATTAGTGGGCATGGGGCTATGACCCCAAGGCCCTTGGGCCGATATAGAAAATTAAGGAAAAAACTTGAACTTGTAAGTGTCTGGATGTGGACCTAATGCAAAGGACAATTTAACACTAAACCGCGACCAGGCGGCGACACAATAGATAAGAAAAATTAGCAAAAATTATTTTTCACTGCGAGTTCTCTAAAATTTAGGCTATATAGAGTTCCCACTTAATTTTACACCCTGATCGAGAATATGAAGTCAAATTTTTGATATTATGTATGAATTTTGGAATATATGAAAATTATGATATTGGCATTTTTGAAGCACATTTTTGGGGACTTTTTAGAGCATTTAAATATCTCCCACTTAGGAATATTCATCCCTAAATTCAAAGTAACATATATAAGAGAAATAATCATAAAGATTTTAGCTCGAAATGAATGCAACAACTGCATTTTGAAACATTATTTTAAAAAATCTCAACATTAATGCCAAAAATCACCACAAACTTGTCAACATAAACATGAATGCATGAAAAATGACATAAGAGCTTAAGGGGACTTAAATTAGTACTTTAGGCTTGAATAGAGTGGAAAAGATTTGGATATTGCTTTCTCATGTCCGCCTCGTCTTCCCATATGGCACTTTCAACTTGTCGATTCTTGCAAAGGACCTTGACAGAAGCTATGTTTTTGTTTCTCAACCTCTTCACTTGTATATCAAAATCTCCACCAAAACCTCCTCATAAGTCAAATTATCTTCTAAAACACCCACAACATCCAAGGGAACTATGGCACTTGGGTCACCCATACACTTTCTTAACATGGACAGATAGCAGACCGAATGAACAATGTCTATCTCCACAGGCAACTCCAACTCATATGCAACCTTACCCACTCTCCTCAAAACATAATAAGGACCCATAAACCTTGGGCTTAATTTCCTCTTCTTTCCAAACTGGACCACACCCTTCATGGGTGAGACTTTCAAGTAAAACCAATCACCAACATTATACTCAAGATCTCTTCTCCTCACATGGAAATATGATGTTTATCTACTTTGGGTTGTTTTTAGTCTCTCCCTAATCAACCTCATCTTCTCCAAGGCGTCCATGACCAAATCCAGTCTTAGCAAACCAATTTCCCACATTTCAAACCACCTAACTGGAGATCTACAAGGCCTACCATAAAGAGCCTCAAAGAGAGCCATAGCAATGCTTGAGTGGTCGCTATTGTTGTAAGCAAGTTCAATGAGTGGAAGATGTTCATCCCAACTACCCTTAAACTCTAAAACACAAGTTGTAAGCATATCCTCAAAGGTTTGGATAGTTTTCTCGGCTTGACCATTCATTTGAGGATGAAAAGTTGTGCTAAGCTTAACCTTGGTACCAACACCTTTTTGGGAGGACCTCCAAAAGTGAGAAGTAAATTGAGCACCTCGATCAGAAATGATAGACAAAGGCAACCCATGCAGTCTAACCAACTCATGTATATGCAACTTAGCATAATCTTCGACACCATAAGTAGTTTTAACTGGTAAGAAGTGAGCCGACTTTGTCATTCTATCTACAACAACCTAAATAAAGTCAAAATATTTCCTAGTCTTAATCAATCCAACCACAAAATCCATGTTTATATCTTCCCACATCCAAGTAGGAATCTCTATATCTTGGGCTAGGCCACCCGACCTTTGATGTTCGGCTTTCACTTGTTGGTAATTACGACATGTGGATATGAACTTGGCAATGTTTCTCTTCATACCACACCACCAATATACCTCCTTCAAGTCTCTATACATCTTTGTAGAACTGAGGTGAATAGAATAGGATGAATTATGGGCCTCCTTCAAGATCAATTATTTCAAATCACCAACATTTGATACACAAAATCTACCTTGGTACCTAAGGGCACCATCTCTTCCTTGGGAGAAAACCTCCACTTTACCATCTCCCACCAAGTCCTTCAAATCTAGCAAAGCGGGATTAATATCTAATTTTACATTTACCTCCTCAATCAAGGAAGATTTAGAACCATCAACAACCACTACACCACGATTATCAACTTCATTCAACCTAACTCCTAATCTGGCCAACTGGTGAACCTCTCTAGCCACCTCGTTGCCACCATCATTAACATGAGCCAGACTACCCATAGACACCCTACTTAGAGCATCAGCTATAACATTAGGTTTGCCTGGGTGATAATACACACTCATATCATAATTTTTAAGGAGCTCTAACCACCTTATTTGTCTTATGTTAAGATCTTTTTGGGTGAACACATATTGGAGACTCTTGTGGTCGAAGAATATATCAACGTGAACCTCATAGAAGTAGTACAAGTAATTCTCAAAGCAAATACCATGGCTGCCAATTCAAGATCATGGGTTGGATAATTATTCTCATGCACCTTAAGTTGTCTATAGGCATACGTTATCATTTTACCACTTTGCATCAATACAAACCCCGAACCAATTCTTGAGGAATCACAATATACAACAAATCCTTCGAACCCTTCAGCAGAGCCAAGATAGAAGGGAGACAAACTTATCTTTCACAGCTTAAAAACTCTTTTCGAACTCATCAGTCCACAAAAATTTTGCCTTGTTTTGTGTCAATTTAGTCATAGGAGAAGCAATAGATGAGAAATCATTCACGAACCTTTGGTAATAACCCACCAAACCCAATAAACTTCTAATGACCGATGGAGTTAAAGATATTAGCAAATTTGTAATCACCTCTGTCTCCTTACGATCCACCTTAATGCCATCAACCAACACCACATATCCTAGAAAAGGAACCTCTTTCAACCAAAACTAACATTTCTCATATTTGGCATATAACCTCTCCTCCCTCAAGATTTGCAACACTACCCTCAAGTGATCCCCTTCCTCCTCCTGACTATGGGAATAAATTAAGACATCATTAGTAAAAACCACCACAAACAAGTCATGGTAGGGTTTAAAGATCGTATTCATCAATCCATAAATATAGTCGGTGCATTAGTCAACCCAAAGGACATAACCACAAACTCAAAGTTCCCATACCTAGTTTGGAAAGTTATCTTGGGAATATCACACTCCCTTAGTTTCACTTGGTGATACCTAGACTGAAGATCAATCTTAGAAAAGTGACTAGCCCCTTAAAGTTGGTCAAAAAGGTTACCAATCCTTAGTAGAGGGTACTTGTTCTTTATGTTGACTCTATTAAGTTGACGGTAATCAATGCACATTCTAAGAAAACCATCTTTTTCTTCACAAATAAAACCGGTGTACCCCTAGGTGACTTACCAGGACTTATAAAATCCTTATCCAATAAATCCCTCAATTTCTCCTTTAACTCCTTCAACTTTGTCGAGGCCATACGGTAAAGGGGAATAGAAATGGGTTGAGTATCGGGAAGGAGATCTATACCAAAGTCTATTTCCTCTTTAGGAGGAACACCAAGAAGTTCATCAGGAAAGACATCAAGAATCTCATTAACCACCGGAACTGACTCAATAGGATGGACTTTGGACCCAACATCCCTAACCCTCACAAGATGATAGAGACAACCATTAGATATCAACAATTCGGCTTTTAAAGTAAGAAATAAATCTACCTTTGACCACCAAATCAAAACTTTCCCACTCAAGGATGGTCTTATTAGGGAATTGGAATTTAACCCTACGGGTTCTACAATCAATAAAAGCATAATATACATGCAACCAATCCATCCAAAGAATGACATCAAAACCCACCATATCTAATTCAACAAAATCACAAGGCAAGATTTTATGCAAGATGAACATGGATAATTTCTATAGATTCTTTTAGCAACAATGGATTCACCAATAGGCATAGACACTTTATAAGGTTCACACAACAATTTGGGACTAACATGAAGCTTTTTGGAAACAAAATAAGTAATAAAAGGAAGAGTGGCATCCGGGTCTATCAAAGCATACACATCAAAATCAAAAACACTTAACATACCAGTGATAACATCGGGCACCTCAACCATCCCTTGTCTCCCTTGAAGAGCATAGAATTTATTTTACCTTGGAGCACCCCCTTGTTGGCCTCCTCTTCCTTTTGGCCCCGCATTTGCACCTTGGCCTTGTGGACGAGCATCTTTACCATTGTGGTGAGCATAAGGAAGGACAATCACCTTATGACCCACTTCTCCACAACCATAGCAAGCATTAGAGTTCTTCAAACATGGGCCATTATGGATCCTACCACATCTTTGGCATATACGGTTAGGCACCCCACCGCCACCACCTTGGAATCTTGGGTTGTCATTAGCAAACCTTCTACAAGCAACATTGGAAGACCCTAGTCCTTTGAACTTGTGGCCTTGAGGAAACTGGCCACCCTTGGAATTTTGGAATCCACCTTCAAAATGAGCCCTCTTGGACTCACCACTTCTTTTCTTTCTAAACTTTTCCCCATCTAGTTGTTCGACATATGTCATGAGTCCAGACAAAATCTATATCAGCTATTAGCATGGTGGTACGACACTCCTTATTAACCAAGTCATAGACACCCGTCATAAATTTGTTCATCCATGACCTCGACTCGATAACCAATTGTGGGGCATACTTAGAGAGTTGGTTGAACTTGAGTTCATACTCCCTCACACTCATGGAACCTTGCTTAAAGTTAATAAACTCAATCATTTTAGCCTCTCTTAGTTCGATAGGAAAGAACTAGTTGAGGAATACGGTTTGAACTCCTCCTAAGGAATAACATCATCATCTCTCCTCTACAACTTCTACTTTGTAAATCAAATTTGAGCCACTCCTTATAGTTGGTAGTTGCTAACTCTTCCTTTTCCTTCGAATTGAACCCTATGATAGATAGCACTTTCTACACCTCATCAATGAACTCTTGTAGATCCTCATCCATCTTGGATCCATGGAACTCCAGTGCATTCATTCTAGTGAAATCCCTCACCCTAGAAGCTAGAGTGGGAGCATGAGGGGATTGGACCCCTTGATGAATTTGGTTGGTCATAGCATGAGCCAATATTGCAATAGCATCCCAAAACTCATCTTGGGCTACCCCTCTACCTTGAGGATCTTGAGGAGCAGGAGGGGCCAGTTGCTCCTTGGGTTATACGCTCTGCTTAGTCTCCCTCTTGGAATCAGCATAATCTAGAATAGCAAAGAACATTCATTAGAGGAAAAATCCTTACACTTACATCTAAAGCATGATATAGATCATGAAGAAGTGGAACATTTCCTAAAATACCTCATAGCCTCTTATTCATAGTTATGGCGTGCTTCAAAACCATAAATAAGACTTTAATTGATGCGGTGTATTGGATTTTAAGGACCATAAATAACCTAGTGCTCTGATACCATATTTGTCATGACCCAAGCCTAGGGCCTAGACGTGACACGGTGAATGGGGAACCCGAAGGAACCACAAATAAGCCTCTTAACATATCAATCACACATCCTTCGTCACAAAAGTAAAATAACAATGAGATGGTACTAAAGGAAGTCTTTGATAGTTATAAAATATTCAACAGTCAAACTCATAGCTTTAATATATCAATTATCCAACAACACCTCTAATATGGAATTGAGTGGGGGCCAAGACACTTTTTGGCTCACCCTTATAGTATCAAGCATTCAACATAAAAAAATAGCAAATACCAAGAGTAGCATAGCTAGTGTCCTTATACTTGAGAACTCACCAAAGATTATATCCAAAGAACCGAACTAGCCACGTGGAGGGTGATCGCGAGATGCTCCGGTTCTAAATGGTAACATCATATAGGCATAGAGTATGCATTAGTATGTTTGAATGTACTAAGTATATAAGATGCAATGCAATAAGACATAAGCCAATATAATCAAAATGCATAATCATATCCAATGGATAAGTATAATGTCAATATGGCATGTATGATCAACGCTTGAAGTAAAACTTGCTTGTAAATCATATAACTTGTGTAGAACATAATACCTATATAGAAAGAGACCATAATCATCATACACCAAGCAACTACTACTTGTAATCTAAGGCATGTCACCTCCTTTGAAGGTGATTAAGGTATCTATCCCTCAGCGAGGTGATTGGGCATGTCATGCCCTAATAAGGTGACTGACCTATCCACCCTTCAACAATGTGATTGGGCGTGTGACGCCCTAATAAGGCGTTCGAGGTATCCACCCCTCAACATGGTGATTAGGCATGTCACCCACCAACGAGGCGGTCAAGGTATCTACCCCTCAACATGGTAAATGGCCATGTCACTCCCCAACAAGTTGGTTGAGGTCTCCACCCTTCAACATGGTGATTGGGCATATCAACCCCCCTCCTCCCAATAAGTTGGTCGAGGTATCCAACCCTCAACATGGTGATTGGGCATGTCACCCTCTAACAAGGTGTGGTCTACTTGCAACACAATAGATACTTTTTATGAATTCAATGCATACATGCAAGCTCTTAATCATCATAAAGTCACTTGACTTGTAAACCATATAGATCACCAATAACTTGAGAATCGTTGTCAAGACATTTTATCAAGTACTTGGTGGGTGTATAATGCTAGTTCAAAATCATGCAATTCAAGAGTAAAATAATATGAGAAAGCTCAATGTAAATCAAGCCACCAACATATAGTAAAACCCTCATGTAAGATGCCTTGAAATCTATCATCAAATCTCATAATAGATCATAGGTTCATAGCTCAAAACATGCATAGTCTCAATAGACAAAACCAACTCATTTGTATAAGCTTGAAATCGATAGACATTCATATAACATCAACATTTCATAAAACTCTAACATAATTTATAATCAAAATCCATAATAAGAGATACCTATAGATGATACAACTTGAAAATATGTAATTTTCATAAAAAGAAAGATTGGGCTCCATGGGTGAAAGTACCCAATGGATAAATTCCATATACCTCAAAATTATGTTCCTCGAGATGAGCTTGAAGAGAATCCTTGAGATCCAAAGCTAGGTTTGAAATCCTTGGAATTTGAATGAAATATTTGGTTAAGTCTTGAATGATAGAGTTGAAAAATGGCTAAGTATAGGTATTTCACTTATATGTGGGTATGGGGCTATGATCCCAAGGCCCTTGGGCCGAAATAGAAAATAAGAAAAAACTTGAATTGGTCCACATCTGGTCCACAATATGAAACCAACGCGAAGGACAGTTTAACACTAATCCATGTCTAGTTCACATTGCAGCCTGGTCGTGAATGCGCATTGAATA
Source organism: Solanum sejunctum (assembly GCA_025642045.1). NCBI lineage: Eukaryota > Viridiplantae > Streptophyta > Magnoliopsida > Solanales > Solanaceae > Solanum > Solanum sejunctum. Next base: position 32,696 of record JAOTQJ010140862.1, read on the forward strand.
AGAAAAATTAGCAAAAATTATTTTTCGCTATGGGTCCTCTAAAATCCGGGTTATAGCCATTTCCCACTAAATTTTTCCCCCTGATCGAGAATATGAAGTTGCATTTTTTATATCATACATGAATTTGAGATATATGGAAATTATAATTATGAGCATTTTTAAAGCACATTTAGGGGCGTTTTTAGGGCATTTCAAGACTTAGAGTATGCATTGATTACCGATAACTTAATAGAGTTACCATAAAGAACAAGTACACTCTACCAAGGATTCATGACCTCTTTGATCAACTTCAAAGGGTTAGTCACTTTTTTAAGATTGATCTTCAATCTGGGTATCTATCACGGCCCAAGTTTAGGGCCTAGACGTGATACAATGAATCAGGAACCCGAAAGAACCCCAAATGAGCCTCTTAACTTGTTATTAGACATCATTGGTCACGGAAGCATATAAAAGACATGAAGAGCAAGAATAGGGAAAAAATGACTAAGGGAAAGGCTTGCATAACATCATAATCAAGAGACAAAGAGTCAAAGCTCATATCATAGATACATAGCATGTCCAACAAACACCTATACTACATAGATAAGAGCGGGGGCCAAGAGAAAGCAATCGAGATCACCCTCATAGTCAAAATAGAACATAAAGAAGAGTGTATTAATACATAAAAAGAGAAACATAGATAAATGTCCTCAGAATGGAGGACTCACCAACTAGCTTATGTAGCACCAAACTATCTATGTGAAGGAGGATGAGGATCAACTTTGCCCTGGTTCCTGTATGGTAATATCATATAGGCAAGAGTATGCATTAGTACATTTAAATGTACTAAGTATGTAGGATGCAACTCATAAGAATTAGGCATCATAGTCAAAGTGCATAACAATGGGCAATAGACATCATATAATAATATGACATGTATGATCAATACTTAAGTAAAACATGCTTATATAGGATATCATATATGTAGAAAAGACCAAGCTAGATTTTCAAAGTACAAACCCCTTGGTTGGTTGATGATGGTATCACCCCATCACCCTGGTAGCATGGTACAAACCCCTCATATGGTTAATGATAATTTCACCTTATTACTAAGGTGGTGAAGTACAAACCCCTCATGTGGTTGATGAGTATAAACCCCCACAACGGTTATCAAGGTACAAACCCCTCATGTGGTTGATGAGTATAAACCCCCACAACGGTTATCAAGGTACAAACCCCCCAATAAGGTTATCCGAGCTCTTAGTCCCCCTAATCGAGCATGGTTTAATGCAACACTTTATATATATTATATCATATATAAAAGCTCCTTTCATCATCATAACGTCAATCATATCATATCTCATGCTTTGGACCTTCAATTCCTTAAGAAACTATAACCAAACATCTTATTAATACTTCGTGGGTGTGTAATGCTAGTATAAAACCATGAATTATAGTGATGAAATCATGCAAGAAAATCCATTGTAAAACCATCAATAAACACCTTGCAACATCCTCAAGCAATATGCATCAAAATTTCTTATCAAATCTTACAATAGATCCAAGATTTATGACTCAAAATATAGCAAAACAGTTACAACATTACATAGCTTTAACATAGTTCATAGACATGCTCATACTAGTAAACACAATTGTAAAATCAACTTTAAATCATGCAAATTAAGTAGAAAGAAAGTTAGGGCACCATGGGTGAAAGGACCCAATAGTTGAAACCACATACCTTAGCTTTGAAGAAGCTCTTGATGAAGATTGAAAATGGAGACTTGAAGCTTGAAGAAAATCATTAGTTCTGAATGAGGGTTTTGAGGTTTGAATTTAGGAGTGAAAACTATATAAGTGTTTGAGTGAGTGTAGGGAAATTTTTAGGATGATATGAGGGTGAAATATAGCTAAGTGCAGGTAAATACATGTTTGGGAACACGTACGCCCAAGACTTGAATATCTTGTACCAAGTCAAAAACAAACAGTTACAAAAATGAGGTAGTGCGCATCGCAGAAGACGCGCACTTTGTTCTCTAGGAATTGCATTTTAGGAACTTTGAATTTTGATATGGTTACTATAAAATCATGGTTAGACCCCTTTTCCCCTAATTTTGACCTCATAAATAAGAATATGAAGTCAAATTTTTGATATCATACATGGATTTTGAGATATATAGAAAATATATTTCTGGGCACTTTCGACGCACATTTTCGGACACTTTTTGGGGTCATTTCAATATTTCCCAATTGGGAACATTCGTCCCTGACTGAAAGGAAATGTACATGACAAGAGTGATCATAAATAAACCAGCCCGAATAAGAATGCAACATTACATTTAAAACACTATTTCCAAATCTCAGCAATAAGTGTAAAATTATCATGAATTTGCCAACTTAAACATGAATGCATATGAATGACATAGGGGCTGAAATATATGACTTGAAATCACATAAGGGACTTAGAATTAGTACCTTAGGCTTGAGTGGAGTGAAAAAGATAAGGATAATGCTTTTGCATGTACACTTTAGCCTCCTAAGTAGCACTTTCAATTTGTTGGATCCTCTAAAGGAACTTAACGGATGCTACCTCCTTATTCGTCAATCTCTTAACTTGCCTATCAAAAATCTAGACCAGAACCTCCTCATAAGTCAAATTATCCTCAACAATACCCACAACATCAAGAGGCACAATAGCATTAGGATCACCCACACATTTCCTCAACATAGAGACATAGAACATTTGATGAACCAAATCCATTTCACTAGGCAACTTCAACTCATAAGCTACCTTACCAAACCTCTTTATCACCTCATAAGGACCAACATATCTTGGACTCAACTTCCCCTTCTTACTAAAATGGACCACAACTTTCATTGGAGAAACTTTCAAATAGACCCAATCACCCACTTTGAATTCAAGGTCTCTCCTCCTCACATTGGCATAGGATTTTTGACGACTTTGGGCCGCTTGACCCTTTCCCAAATCATCCTAACCTTCTCAAGAGACTCTATAACCAAATGTCATCCTAACAATGCTATCTAACCAACCTTAAACCATTCGATCGTTGATTTATAATGTCTCCTATAAAGAGCATCAAAAGAAGTCATACCGATGCTAGAATGATAGCTATTGTTGTAGGCAAATCAATCAACGGAAGATGATTATCCCAACTGCCTTTAAGCTCTAGCACATTTTCTCTAAGCATATCTTTAAAGGTTTGGATAATCCTCTCGGCTTGGCCATCCATTTGAGGGTGGAAGGTCGTAAAAAGCTTAACTCTAGTACCAAGACCCCTTTTGAAAGATCTCCAAAAATGTGAAGTGATTTATGTCGCACAGTCTGATATAATAGACAAAAGAATACCATTCAATCTCACTAACTCATGGATGTACAACATTACATACTCTCAGCCCCAAATGTAGTCTTAACCAGTAGAAAGTGAGCCGATTTTGTCATCTTATCAACCATAACCCAAATGAAATCAAAATCCATTCTAGTCTTGGGAAATCTAACCACAAAATCTATATTTGTCTCTTCCAAATTCTAAGTAGGAATCTCAATATTTTGGGTTAGGCCACCCGACCTTTGATGTTTAGCTTTGACTTGTTGACAAGTATGACAACTGGAAATGAAATTGGCAATGTCCCTCTTCATGCCTCCCCACAAATACACATCCCTCAAATCTTTATACATTTTGGTGGAACCAAGGTGGATAGAATAATAAAAATTATGGGCCTCATCAAGGATTTATTCCCCCAAACCATCACACAAGGCACACACAACCTACCTTGGGACCTAAGGGCACCATCTCTCCCTTGGGAGAAAACCTCCACCTTTCCCTTTTTCACCAAGGTCTTCAATTCTAACAAAGAGCAATCAAGGTCTTATTTTATCATCATCTCATCAACTAAAGAAGACTTAGAACCATCAGAAACAACAACAACAACACAACCAACATCCTCCAATCTAACACCCAACCTAGCCAACCAATGCACTTCCTTAGCCATCTCCTTCCCACTATCATCAACATGAGCTATGCTACCTATGGACACCATACTCAAGGCATCCACCACCATATTTGCCTTACCCAGATGATAGTGCACACTCATATCATAGTCTTAAAGAAGCTTTTACCCTCTCCTTTGCCTCAAGTTGAGATCTTTTTGAGTGATGACATATTGGAGGCTCTTATGATCGGTGAACTCATCCACATGCACCCATACAAGTAGTGACGCCAAATCATTAAAGCAAAAACCACGGGGACTAACCCTAGATCATGGGTGGGGTAGTTCCTTTCATGTACTTTAAGTTGTTTAGAAGCATAAGCTATGACTGAAATAACCCCAAAAAGTGCCTGAAAATTTACCTTAGAATGCCTAAAATTTTAATTTCATATATCTCAAAATTCGTGCATGATATATGAATATCCGACTTCATATTCTTGTTCAGGGGGTCAAAATTAGGGAAAAATAGGTCTAACCCCAATTTAACAGCAAAATATTAACAATTATGATTTTTCTAGTGATAAATTTCAGTGAGTATTCTGTGCCCTTGGTACGACATGCCAAGGGCGCATAGATAAAGAAAAGTTTTCTCCCTTTCTTCTCCCCAATGCGAAGAGGTGTGTTTTTTCTGTCCAGTGATTTTTTGTGCGGTCTAAAACTTTTAAGTCTTGGGCCTAAAAGTTCCCAAAAGTATTTTTACCTATACTTAGTCATTTTTCACCCTCATATCACGCTAAATATTCCCCAATGCTCAATCAAGCACTTAGCAATATTTTTCACTCCCAAATTCAAATCTCAAAACCCTTATCTGAAATTAAGGATTTTCTTCAAGCTTCAAGCCTCCATTTTTAATTTTGCATCAAAAGTTTCCGGTATGTAGGTTTTAGTCATTAGGTCCTTCCATCCATAGTGTCCTAATATCCTTTTTACTCAATTTACATGATTTAAAATTGATTTTACGATTGCGTTTACTAGTATGAGCATGTCTATCATCTATGTTAAAGCTATGTAAAATTGTGACTGTTTTGCTATGTTTTGAGCTATAAATCTTGAATCTATGTCAAGCCCTAAAGTCCCGTAGGGCGGACCGGTACCCGTTGCCTATAAGGCTCAGGAGAACCAACCTTTAACTATATGCATTCTGTATATATTATAAGGGGTTTCTACGTTTGACATGTCTTTAAACAGATAAACAGTAATAACAAGCTAAAAGAAAATGCATATGACTAGGTCGTTGGGGCCACGCTGTCTAAAGTGCGAGACATGACTTCACTGTGCTTTACACAGTCCACAAAGCCTCTAAATAAAGAAAAACATCTAACAAGGGTCGGGACAGGCCCCACCTCAACAAACTGTGCAATAAAACATG
>JAOTQJ010140896.1:6134-22228 GCA_025642045.1 Solanum sejunctum
GGGTATGGATTCAAGTCAGCTTTGATTTAGGGTTAATGATGCAGAGGTCGTGTTCGACATCCACCAGTCAATGAAATCTCCAGATGAATTGAGTAGTAAGGTTTGGTCCCTTAATGATTATTGACAATGGATGATGACAAAGTCGAGTCACAACGTTAAACAAGGTGCTTCTTGGGAGGCAATGCAAGCATATGTGATGATTTTGGGTTTATATTTAAGTTTGTTTGGTTTTTTGAATTTTTTAGGTGGTAACATATTATTTGCTTTAAATTTGGAAGACATTGATTTAGTTGTGATGTTCTGAAGATTGCTATGTTTTGAGAACTTGTTCTATAGGTGGAAGTTAAGAACTGAAGATGTGAGAAAATGGCACTTGGAGTATCCACTACGAGCAAGACTATGAGTCATAGTCACCACTATGACGCGTACTCATGCCTCATAGAGGTAAATAATGAGTATAAAAAGTTGGCACACACACTATGAGCCAACCTTACGATTCGTACGGTCTTGGAGAAGTCATAAGTGGGGGTCATAGTGCCCAAGTGTGAAATTAATTTTTTGACAAGTGTTGGATTTGCTATGACACTAGGTCTTACGAGTCGTAGGACACCTACGACTCATAATCGAGGTGTCATAGCCCTAATTTGCAGATTTTTAGTGTTGACTTGGTTTAGTATAAAAGGGGTCAAAATATTTTTGACCCCCATTTTTATTTCTTGTGCCCTAAAAAGGATGGAAATCCCTAAATGCACCCCCTTTTCACTATTTTGATCAAATCCTGGCTAGCCACGTCACTTTATGGCGAGTACTCCAACAAGGATACTATTTTCTAGAGTTTGGACACCTTTTTCTATCTACTTTGCATTTATTTGAATCTTCTTCAATTTGGTAAGCCTCATGGTTTATTTTAGTGCACTATTGTTGTAAGTTTCATTCTTGAGATTATTTTGTGTTTTGTGTAATCATGAGGATTAATACCCATGTGATAATGCTTTTGTTTATATATGGAAATTAAGGTTTGAGTAATTGAAAATTCTGTTATGCTTTGATCTATGTTAGGAAATCTTATGTGAGTGGCTATGTTTGTGAGAGGGATGGTCATATGAGTATGGTGCTGAATTGTTTTCTGAACCTTGTGAAAATTATTTTTGGAATGGAATGTTTAAAAATGTGGATACATTTTAATATGCCATATCTTGTTATATGTAGTTCAAAGTGAATGAATTCTCCGTGCATCTCAAAAGATTATTGTGTTGATAACATGTTTTAAGTTGGAGATGTTAGGTTTAGAGGTTTTACTAAGACGTAATATGCGATTGATTTTTTTGGGGTTTAATGGTTGCTATAATTATCTTATATCATAATGGTTATAATTTGGTGTTAAATATAATGTATTGCTCTGATGATTGCAAATTCTTGGTTGTTATTTGAGGTGTTTGTGGGGATGTAATAGGCACTATAGGTGCCTTCTATTTTCAGCTACGAGGCCTCCCTATGACTCATAGGTTACCTTACGAGATGTAGTGATTCTTCGTAGCAGGATCTAGTAACCTATAGTACCTTCACATTTCTAATATGGGACCCATCTGCTCGACTCATAGTAGGGGTCTCGTAATCTGGCTGGGTTATAGAAATGCCTCTTAAATGAGGTATGAGGCCAAACCACAGCTATTAGGTCACCTTATGAATCGTAACTTCACCTCATAGATGCAAACCTTCAACTGTTTCAGTGAATTATTTTCTTTTGATTTCAATAGTAAAGTGTTTCTGTTTCTTATTCTTTGTTATGTTATCGTTGTTCAAACATCTTTTAGCTCACATGTTATTGTGTGATTCTTTTGCAGATATAATGCCTCCAAAGGATAAACGAGCAATCCAAATATTTCAATGGAGGTTTGTTGATGAATCCTCTGAGATGGAGCCATCAAAAGTCTTTGTAGAAGTCCACAGAGTTATGATAGGCCCTGAGGCAGGATAGACCCTGAGGGTAATGTATCCAAAACTCGGGACCGCACTGCTATGGACCTAGTAGAAGTTGAGAATCATTCCCAGTCTGAGGAGGAGGGTAGATATGATGCGTTTGAGAGCAGCTCACCACAGATGACCCCCACACACACCGAGAGAGACTCTGAGGAGGGGTCACAAGCTTAGCAGGAGGAACTAAAATTAAATCCCCCAGCCAACCCAAGATTGTGCATTGCAGGAATGAAAGAGATTTATGACCAGAGGTTTGAGCCAAAGGGGCACGAAAAATCGGTTAGACAATTTTATGAGGAGTCTTGGCTGAATGACTCTAGGTTGGATAGGGTACAAGGGTTAGATACTTAGTTGGATAGACACGTACTATGATGGACCACATAGTTATTAGGCAAGTAAGATTCTTATTTAGTCTATGAGTTTAATGCATCCTATCTTGCAACACTTCATCGATGTCTGCCGAAGAACAAGAAATTGATTGAGCAACCTCGCTTATAAGTGGTTTAGGTTAGGGGTCCGAGGGTTGACATCTTAGAGGATACAATTTGATAGGTTCATTCGGGCCCAACTATAGATTTCCTCAGTCCACTGTAGAGTCTGATAGTCGTATTGCGAAAATGAAAAGAGTGGTGAATGAAAAAGACATTGAGGCTAAGACCGAGTTACTGCAGTAGATAGCCAGCCACATGTGTGAGGAGGTGTTTGACCCGATGTGGGTTATAAACCACGCATATCTGATAGTGAAAGCCCACCTCTCGTTTTGGGCTAAGTTTTGGTAGTCAATTATCCATTGGCATATTCGGCCTACTTTTATGGATAATATGATCACCCTATAGCGAGCTGTGTTATTAGCCAGCATCCTAACTTGTTATGAGATAGATTTGGCCTTGATTAACTCTGAGTAGATTCATGAGTCCATTGTCTCGACGAGCACCTCACTACCATTCCCTATTTTGAGCCACTGTTTATACAGGGCAACAGGTGTCGTATTAACCCCCATGGGGACCAGCATATAAAGTCCACACACACTATGTATCCTAGCCTTATAGAGGTTGATGAGAACCTAGTGGCTTTACCATATGCAACTTCTTTGGCCATCCCAAATCCATCCATTATTGATCCTCCAACTCCAGCCACCACTGGGACTACTCCAGCTACTACAAAGCCTTCCCCAGTTGCTAAAATTTAGTCAATGTCATCTTCCAGTACTCCCGCACTAGCACCATCCACTATGTAAGCTGATTCTCTTATTTCTATTGTTGTTTTTCAAGCACTGGTATGCAGGATAGCTATAGCAAACTACTAGCTTTAGTAGCTCAGGCCAGACGATGGGTTAGACAGACTATTTGGGACTCAGAAGAGAGGATAAAGGCATTCACCCATGATTTAGTAGATGATAGAGTTAAAAAGGTGGATGCCCGAGTAGATACATTCGAGGTGAGAGTCTAGAAAAGGCTTAGGGGCACTTGGCCCGTTGACACAAACAGAAAAGTTGGACAAGTTTAATGCTGACTTATTACAGATGTTAGTAGCCCATGCTGTAGTTGTGGAGGTGGCACCGGTGGGTGATGAGGTTTTTGATTGGTTAATTGACCACCCACATACCCACGGGAAGAGACCCCTTAAGATAGATGACCCGGAGATGAGCCAGAAGAGGCCTACACCTAATGACCTAGCAGGATTGGAGGAGGATCCAATACTAGAGGAAGTGGTGCAGGAGTCGATACTAATGGCATCTATACAGAGAAATAAGGAGCAAAAAATTTCGTATGGAGAGGGTAGCTCACCTACCATTTCGACCTAGATAGCTGAGGAGGGGTCGTGACCTAGGACCCTACAAACACATATGCACCATGATATTTTACTTTTGACCAACCCTTATCTTTTATCTATGGATACATTTTTCTTTTTGTTGGATAATATTTTCGTTAGGTTTGTTTAAATATTTTGTCTTTAATGTTGTTTTTACTCTTGTTTTGGATGTTTCTAAACTGTAGGTTATCTATCTATCTATCTATCTGTCTATCTATCTATCTATCTATATATATATATATGTGTGTGTGTGTGTGTGTGTGTGTGTGTGTGTGTGTGTGTGTTTCCATTATTTGGTTTTTGTTCATGTCTTTCCTTTGAGGACAAAGTATTCTATTTTGGTCAGATGTGGGAATTATGGAATAAGTTGAAGTCTGAGTAATCTCAAGTCCATAACTTCCCCTATTTTTGATCCCAAGGTTTTCTTGTTGTATTTCTTTTTCCTTGTGGATGTTTAATTTTTGTTGAATCGGAAAGTTTAGGTAGTGTAGATAATATGTAAATACATTATAGTATGGTCTTTTAGTATATATATAGTTTTTAAATGTTTTTTGAATGATTTGAAAAGATTAGGTACCCCTAACATTTTTCAGATTGTTGGTTACTGATACAGTCATGCATTTTGATTATCTGGTGATGTTTGCTCTAATAATGTAAAGGTAATTGAGTCTTGAAGCATGACATCTGAGTTTATACTTGATTGTGCATGCAATGTCATCTGTGTTGTGAGCTTATTCTGCTGCATTCATATATCATGTATGGACTCAAAACTTACCTTGCTACTTTAAGATTAGTTTGATGATATGGTTGATTTGAACGGGATCCTAGGCCTTTGTTCCTTTAGTGAGACTACTCTTGCCTAAATGACCTATAAAATGAGTTAGTGAACCTTTTGTTCCAAATGTTTAAGCCTCTCATGCGCTCGTTCTTTCTTGACACCTAGCTAGCTTAGACTTGTTTTTTGAAATACCTGAATATTTGCCCTAGTCTATCCTTCAACATGTGAACCTTAATTGAGGCTGAAAGCCTAGGTTGAAGGTGGTTACAAATGGTAACCCTGGTTAGGGGAATAGATATTGTATACTTTACCTCAGGCTAAAAGCCTAAGTTGAGTCTGGCCTTTGTTGTGGTAAACTAATAACAATGAGGTGGTTAGTTTGGAAAAAAGTAAGAAATGAAAAGCATGAGCCTAGGGAAGAAAAAGAAAATAAAATTGAATTGAATTGAAGAAAACAACAAAAAGGAGTTAAAAAAAAAGGCACAGCTGAAAAAAAAGAATGAAAGCACTCGGGAAAAGTTTGAAGTAGGAGAATCAGGGTGGATTTAGTGAAAATGATTTTGTCATAAAGGTAAAAGTGTTGGTAAACATGGTTCAAGGATAGTTTTTAGCCAATACTTTCCTAAAAATGACATACCAAACCCCCATAAGCCTATGTTACAAGCCGTTAAGTCCTAAAGTGATCCAAATCCACCATGTCACCAATTCGAAAATTGAGTATAGAGGAAAGCCTATGATGTTAGTCATCTTGCATGAATTTCACTTATGATAGTATGAGTGCTTCCACAGTCCCTGGTTTCTAAATGTTTTTCGAGTGAGTAAGAGGAACTTTTTTACTATGAGCGCATTTGCACTACTTGATTAACATATGGGTATACCAGTGCTTGTGGATGTTTTATGATCCTTAGCTTATCATATTTAGGTTGCCAGATTCATCATCATGTTTTTGTTGTCCTTAGTAGCTTTGTAATCTGGTTTTGAAAATAATAGTTGGGTACCTAGATTACAGTCAATGATGTATATGTCATTGGTATTACTGCTTTCTATTTCTCATTGTCTCCGTAGATTGATTCGTAGCTAGAGGACAAACAACAATTCTAAGTTGAGGGTTTTATGTGCTGTCAAAATACAACATATTTGATGCTTAAAATAAGGAATTTTGTGAGGTTTTAATGCAACTTTTTGTGATTTTTGATGTGTGTTGGTGTTGTTATTCCAGAAAAGGTAGTTTGGCATGATTTTGGAGAAAAAAATGCAAATTTTACTAGAGGACAGAACATACAAGCTCACCTACAAGTCATAGCCTAAGCAGTAAGTCATAGGTGATCTCATAACTAGAAATAGAGAGCAGAAATAAAAAATCTGCTAAGTAGAGGTCAGCCTTACGAGGCCACCCCACGAGTCATAGGCCTCAATACGACTTATATAGATGGAATCATAGTAGGGAAAAGAGAGCCAAAACTTTGGACCTAAAATTGAAGCCCTGGACTACAAGAGGAGCATACGAGTAATAGCCCAAGCAACAACTTGTACCAGTTGACTCCAAAAAGCCAAACACCTGATATGAGACCCCAATTACGAGTTGTAGGTCACCCTATAAGTCATACCTACGAGACGTACCAGCTGCTAGCTATCTTTTCTATGTATTTGTTATGGTTAAAAGTGTAACTACTATTATTACTTTAAGTTAGTGTTTTAATTGGAGAGACCCCAAATTGTGAACATTAAATGTGCCTTTAATTATTCTCTCAAGAATATTTTAGGGTTTTAGCATAGATTTTCATTTTCACTTGGAAACCCACTTTTGGGGAATGCAAATTTCATATTGTATTCATTCTCAATGTATTAAGCTTGTGGTTTGCATCTTGTGGTGCTATCGTTCTTCATTGCTTTGGGTAAAACTCTCAAATATGTCTTGTCTTTGCATTTTTGTTGGTTTTGCCTTAGCCATGAGTAACTAAGCACCCATAACTTGGGGTTGTGGGAAACATGGGTGGTTGACTTGAGATGACCTAGGTTTATTGCATTTCTATAATTGGGATTTTGCATGTTTGTTTATTTTTCTTCATTACGATTGCTGTTTGGTGGTGGCCAATGCCAAACCCTGCCAACTATCACGATCCTAACCAAGGTAGTGACGAATACGAAAAGGGAAGTAGATTATGGAATTCAATTGACGTTTTGTCATCTAATCAATCAAACCTGACCAAGAAGATGTTGACTGGCAAAATAAGTAACGGTTAGTTGGCACACCATGGTTACCGACCAATCACCATGGTGAAATTTGACCTTCACCTTCACAAGAGGATTGGAAGAACAAAAGTTACCATCTTTCATGCGAATTTCTAATTGTCATTATGTTGTCTGGAGTAAACAAGTTAACGAACCATGGGGAACACAATTCCCAAGTTGTCCCTAAAATTGAGTATTTTCTCGCGTCATAGTTTATTATTTATTTTTGTTTTTGTGCTTGAATCACACCCCCCCCCCTTTAGAGATTTTAGTTATAGATACTCAAAATGATTGATAGTGAATTCTTATAGTCAAACCCCGGAGCCTGTGGATTCGACCCTAACCTTTGGTTAGGTAAATTACTGACAGTGACCACTTTCTTATTGTAGTGTGAATGTTAACACATAGGCAATATGCAATATCATAATCAATGGATAGCATAATATCAATATGATATGCATGAATGATGCTTGAAGGAAAACATCCTTATATGGATCATATTACATGTGAAGGAAGATACCATCATCATAGTCTAAGTAACTTGGTATTTAGAATCTAACATACACCACCCCTTTGAAGTGATTGAGGTACCAAACTTAATTGTTTGATGGCTTACCATCCCCATCCAAGGTGGTTGAGGTACCGACCCCCATCCAAGGTGATTGAGGTACCAACCCCTCAATTGATTGATGGCCTACCAACAACACAATAGAAGCTTATCATGAACTCAACACATGAATACCATACTTTCATCATCATAAAGTCACTTAACTTATATATCATACATTAGGCCTTAGACAACTCAAGATGCATAATTCGGATATTTTATCAAAAAATTGTTGGGTGTGTAATGCTAGTGTAAAATCACAGAATTCAATAGTGCAATCATGCAAGAAAACTTGAAGTAAATCAGCCTACATACACTTCGTAATACCCTCATGCAATATACACTGAAATCCATCATCAAATCTCATAATAGAGCATAGTGTATACCCCAAAACATACATAGTCACAATAGACAAATTGTCTCACATTATAATCTTGAAATAGTTAGACATTTGTTTCCAATGAACATTTCATAAAAACCCAACATAGTTTGTAATCATAATTCATAATAAGTAATACACATAAGTAATACAACTTGAAAACATGCAATTTTTATGAAAAGGAAGGGTTGGACTCCATAGGTGAAAGGTGCCCAAGGATGAAACCCACATACCTTGGACCTTGCATTTATTTAAATTAAGTTGAGAAAGTTTTGAAGATTGGAATGGAGTCTTGAAATCCACAACTTCTTCTTGAGTTTCCATGAATTCGTATTGGGCCTCGATAGACGTTCTTAGGAGAATTGGAGAGTGTATTCCAATTAAGAGGAGTGAATTGATCTTTCGGAATAAGGTTTAGGTCTTTAGGAAGTGTTAAGATAGCATAGGAATCCCCAAAAGGCCTATAGAAATAACTAAATTTATAGAATACCATTAATGAGACAAAATTTGGCAAAAACTGGGTAGAACTTCTTCATCCAAACTCTAAATAAGGTGAAACCAAGTGCATTGGAAAGCTAATTCAAAGAGAGTTAATTTGATAGGTCGTGGGCTACCCAGTTCTCTATGTTCTAAGATATATGCTCCTTTAAAGTTGCCCCTCCTACCAGTACTTGCACAAAACATACCCAAACAGAAATTCCTTTGAACTTGGCTTGATATAGGTGAGCCACAATGGTCATAAACGAGATGAATAATCTTGAATTTGATTTTAATAAGAGCTTGAAGCTTGAATGACTTTCTTGGGATCCAGAATTAGTTTGGGAAACTTGAATTTGGATGAAATATTAATCTATATATGTGATAAAGTATTGGGGAATATCCTGTATGATATGAAGGTGAAATATGGCTAAGTATAGGTAATTTCACATAAGGGAAGACTTAGTCCCAAGTCCCAAAAGCCTTGGACTAAACCACAAATCTGAGGACAAAAAAACATAGAGGCGTGCCCTTGGCGCATTACGCCTGGGGTGCTAAACCTCTCTAGAAATTGCAAACTTTGGATTATCAAATTTTGATACGATTGCTCTAAAGTACAGGTTAGACCCACGCTCACTCAAGTTTTCCCCCTAAACTAGAATATGAGGTCATCTTTTTAAAATCACACACAAATTTTAAGATATATGGAAATTACAATTCTGGGCACTTCCGAGACACATTTTTGGGCACCTTTTGGGGTCGTTTCAATATCTCACCCTTGGGAAAATTCATCCCTGATATCAATGAAACGTATATAAGAAGAGTAATTATGTAGAGATTATCCCCAACAAGAGTGCAATAATGCGCTTAAACACAATTTTTAAAATGTCATCACAAGTGTTAAAATCATTATGAACTTGTCCACATAAACATGAATGCATGCAATGACATAGAGGCTGAAACATAAGACTTGGAATCATAAAAGGACTTAATATATTATCATAAGCTTGAATAGAGTAAAAGAGATATGGATATTGCTCCTTCATGCCCGGTCCAGCTCCCCGAGAGACACTTTTGACTTCATGATTCTTACGAAAGGCATTGACGAGCACCACATCATTATTAACCAACTTTTCCACCCTTCAATCCAATACCACTGGGACCTTCTAGTAAGCCAACTTATCCTCCACGACACCCACAAGCTCAAAGAGTTCTATATTACTAGAGTCACCAACACATCCCTTCAACCTAGGAGCATGAAGAACCGGACGCATCACACCCATATCCTTAGGCAATTCCCATTTGCATGCAACCTCACCAACCCTCCACAAGACTCTATAAAGATAAACAAACCATAGCCTCAATCCCTTTTCTTGCCAAACTGGACCACACCATATATGGGTGAACTTCCAAGTGAACCCAATCATCAACACAAGCACATATAGCCTACCTTAGTATTCTAATGAAACCATTTCCACCTTGGGGGAAAACCTCCACCTTACCACCTTAAACCAAAGCATTCAATTCTAGCAAGGCAAGGTCAAGATCTTTCCTTCACATCTTCGACTAAGAAAGATCTAGAAATATTAGCCACCACTACACCACCATTGCCAACCTCTTCCAATCAAACTCCCAATATAGCCTACCGATGATCCTCTCTAGCCACCTCCTTGACACAATTACCTACATGAGCTAGGCTACTCACAGACACCCTACTCAAAGCATCAGCTGCAATAATAGCCTCATTGGGATGATAATACACACTCATATAATAATACTTGAGGAGTTCTAACCACTTTACCTTAAGTTAAGATCCTTCGAATTAACACATATTGGAGACTCTTATGATCTATGGATATATCAACATGCATCCCCTATAAACAATAACATAAAATTTATAAAGCAAATAACATGACAGCTAATTTCTAACCACCTCCATCTACTAAGGATTCACCTTGATGCCATCCCTCGACAACACTTGACTTAGGAAGGTAACCTCTTGCAACAAAATTCACATTCCTCCTATTTAGCATACAACCTTTGTCCCCTAAACTTTATAGTACTACTCTAAAATGACTTGCATGCCTATCCTCACTTTTAGAGACAAACAAACATATCATCACCAAATACCACCATAAACATAATAAGGTAGGGACTAAAGACTTTATTCATGATACTTATAGAAATAGTCGGTGCACAAGGCAAACCAAAGGACACTACCGCAAATTTGAAATATCAGGAAGGACATTTAAGAACTCATTGATCACCAAAAATATCTCAATAGAAAGTAACTTAAGTTAAAAAACCCTAACTTTCCCAAGATGATAATACAACCCTTAGGGGTCAATTATACCTTAAGATAAGAAGTGGACCTATATCTTCATTACCACTCAAGCCGGCTTATTAAGGAATTGGAATCTAACTCCGTGGATCTGACAAATAATGGAGACATATTATACATGCAACTAATCCACCTTATGTATGACAACAAAATCTACCACATTTAATTCAACCATAATCACAAGGCAAGACCTAAAGCAATAAGGTCATGAGACAACCCCTAAAAACTTTTCCAACAATAATAGATTCACCAATGAGATATACACTTCATAAGGTTAACCTAACACCCATAGCATACATAAGCACTCTAGAAACAAAGAATGATGAAAACAAATAAGTTAAGGAAATTTTGACATACCGATAACAACATCGGGCATCTCCTCCCCTCTTTTGCCCGCATTGGCACCCTGGCTTTAAGGAACGCCATTTCCACTCTTGGATTGAGCAAGAATACAACCACTAACCATGTGACCAAATCCACCACACCCAAAGAAATTGCTAGACTTCTTAAAACATAGGCTGCTATGGCCTTTACCACACTTCCAACATCTAGGTTTTGCCACCCCCTCATTGCCTCTTTTACTATTATTGTGTTTAAGAGGGCAATACTTTACCTTATGATCCATATCTCCACAACCATAACAAGCATTAGTATCCTTTAAGCATGGGCCATCATGGCCTCTACTACATATTGGGCACTTAGCAAAAAAAATCTCACCATCACCACTTTTGGGACTTTGGAACTTACCCGCCAAATGGCCGCTTTTTGCCTCACTACTCCTCCACTTACCATGTAAACTCTCAGGGGTACTCACTTGTTGATTGAGTTGGATTGTCACCACTTTGGCCAATATTATTACGAACCTCCGCATTTGATATATCGGTGTCATCAGTAGCTTGAAAAATATCTTGAAATGTAATAGATAGGGATTAAGATTAAGCCCTAGGGGACCTAATTCTGCCAGATGATGTAGATCATGAATAAGTGTTACATTTCCTAGAATTCCTTATAGCCTCTTATTCATAATTGTGGCGTGCTTCACAACAATGAATAAGACTCTAATTGGAGCGGTATGTTGGACTCCAAGGACCTTTAACAACCTAGTGTTCTGATACCAATATTGTCACGACCTAAGCTTAGGGCCTAGATGTGACACGGCGAATGAGGGATTGAAAGGATGCCAAACAAGCCTCTTTACAAATCATTACATCTTTTGTTGTAAATGTATTAAATGACATTAATAGATTAGAAATAAGAGTAAAGGAACTAAGGGAGAACTTTCATAGCATACACATCAACAAACAAGAGAGTCAAGGCCCATAGTATAATTACATAACTTGTCCAATAACACATTTAACATAGAACTTAGAAGGGGTAAAGATAAGCAATTGAGGTCGTCCTCATAGTCAAATCACACAATAAGGAAAGAGAGTCTTTAATATATATCATAAGGACATAGACATTATCCTTGGAATACAAGACTCACCATCTAGCTTGAGAGAAAGCGTACTAGCCACGTGGAGGAAGAGGCTAATCAAGTAGGGCTCTGGTTCCTACATGGTGACATCATGTTGGAATAGAGTATGCATAGTACATTTGAATGCAATAAGTATGTAGGATACAATGAAAAAAGGGATAGGCAACATAGGCAAAATACAATATCATAAGCAATGGATAGCATAATAACAATATGAGATGCATGAATGATGCTTGAAGTAAAACATATTTATACAGATCATATTACATGTGAAGGAAGAGGCCATCATCAAAGACCAAGCAACTTTGTACTTGGAATCTAAGGTATACAACACCCTTAGAAGTTATTGAGGTACCAACCCCTCAATTGGTCAATGGCCTACCACACCCATCCAAGGTGATTGAGGTACCAACCCCCCAATTGGTTGATGGCCTACTCAAACACTATAGAAGGTTATCATGAAATCAACACATAAATACCATTCTTTCATCATCATAAAGTTACTTAGTTCATATACCATGCATGAGGCCTTCAATAACTCAAAATACATAATCCAAATATCTTATCAAATATTTGGCAGGTATGTAATGCTAGTGTAAAATAATGCAAGTCAAGAGTGAAATCATGCCAGAAAACTTGAAGTAAATTAGCCCACCAATACTTTGTAATACCCTCATGCAATATAAATTGAAATCCATTATCAAATCTCATAATAGACCATAGTTTATACCCCAAAACACGCATAGTTAGAATAGACAAACTATCTCATAATATAATCTTTAAATAGGTAGACATTTGTTTACAATCAACATTTCATAAAAACCCAACATAATTAGTTATCATAATTAATAACAAGTAATACACATAAGTAATACAACTTGATAACATGCAATTTTCATCAAAAGGAAGAACTGGACTCCATGGGTGAAAGGTACCCATAGATGAAACCCATATATCTTGGACCTTGAATTTATTGAATTTGTGTTGAGAAAGACTTGAAGCTTGTAATGGGGTCTTGAAACTCATAACTTTTTCTTGAGTTTTTTTGAATTCTTATGGGGTTTGGTAGAGGCTCTTGGGACAATTTGAGAGTGTATTCCAATTGGGAGGAGCAAATTGATCTTTAGGATAGGGTTTAGGTCTTTAGGAAGTGTTAAATAGCATAGGAATCCAAAAAATAACAATAAAAATAACTAAATTTGTGGAATTCCATTAATGAAACAGAATTTGGCAAAACCCCGTATATACCCCTGCACATGCGAGACCTGCGAAAATGGTCATAACTTCTTCATCTGAAATCTAAATAAGGTGAAACCATATGTGTTGGAAAGCTAATTCAATGATAATTAATTTGATTCATCGGGAGCTTCACAATTCTCTTTGGGCTAATAGATATGAAACTTTAAAGTTGACTCTTGTATTGGCAATTGTGCAAAACTTAGCCAACAAAAAATCCTTTGCACTTGGCTAGATGTTGGAGTGCCACGATGGACTAAAATGACATGAATAATCTTGAGTTAGATATGAATGAAAGTTTGAAGCTTGACTGAGTTTCTTAGATCCAGAATGAGTTTGGGACACTTGAATTTAGATAAAATATATTAGTTTAAGTGTTTTAGAAAGTATTGGAGAATGTCTTGTATGATATGAAGGTGAAATATAGATAAGTATAGGTACTTTCATGTATGTTAAGACTTAGGCCCAAGGCTCAAAAGTCTCATACCAAACTGGAAAAGTGAGCACAAAAATTAATAGAGGCGTGCCTTTGGCGCATCGTGCCAGCGGCGCAAAACCTCTCTGAAAATTGCAAACTTTGGATTTTTGAATTTTGATATTGTTTCTCCAAAATTTGTGTTATACCAATTTCCCACTCATTATTTACCTTGAACAAGAATATCCAGGAAGATTTTTAAAATCACGCACAGATTTTGAGATATATGGTATTTATAATTTTGGGCACTTTCGAGGCACATTTTCAGGTACTTTTTGGTGTTGTTTCATAAGGGGTTAATGATGTGCCCGATTTCTTCACCGTCATGTTAAAAAACTTTTATTTTTATGTGTATGCATTAACAGACCTGGGTGTCACTTTTTCTTTTGTTACTCATTTTGTTGCTAGAAAGTTCCATATTGAGCTCGAATTATTGTGTGAGTCCTATGAGATTTCTACTCCCATTGGTATATCTATTGTGCTAGAAAGGTTTGTAGAAATTTTCCCATTTATAGTTTTCATAAAATTTTGCCTTGTGATCTTGTTGAGTTGGATATGGTAGATTTTAATGTCATTTTTGGGAGGGAATGGTTGCTTGTATATTATGCCTCTATTGATTGTAGAACCTTTAGAGTCAAATTCTAATTCGCAAATAAACCTACCTTGAGTGGGAGAATCATGATATGGTGGTTAAAGGTAGGTTTATCTCATGCATTAAGGCCCAAAAGTTGATCTCTAAGGGGTGTGTCTATCATCATTTGAGGGGTAGCGATTTGGAGTCCAAAGTCCTTCCTATAAAGTTGGTTCTAGTGGTAAATAAGTTTCTTCATTTCTTTCATAATGACCTTCACGTTGTTCTTCCTGAAAGGAAAATAGACTTTGGTATAGACCTCCTTCTCGATGCTCAACCCATTTCTATTCCCCCTTACTGTATGGTCCCGGCAGAGTTAAAGGAGTTGAAAGAGCAATTGAGGGATTTGTTGGAGAAGGGATTTATTATACCTAGCCAATCAGCTTGAGGTGCACCAGTGTTGTTTGTGAAGAAGAAGGATAGGTCCCTTAGAATGTGTATTGAATATTTAAAACTTAATATGGTCACCACAAAGAATAAGTATCCTCAACCAAGGATTGATGATTAGTTTGACCAACTTTAAGGGGCTAATCACTTCTGTTAGATTGAACAATGGTCTGTGTATCATCAAGTGAAGGTGAGAGAGTATCATATTCCTAAAATGGCCTTCCGAACTAGGTATGGACATTATGAGTTTGTTGTTATGTCTTTAGTGTTGACCAATGCAATGGCTATCTTCATAGATCTTATGAAAAGGGTCATTAAACCCTGTCCTGATTTTATTGTTTTAGTTTTCATCAATAACATTTTGGTCTACTCTCATAGTTAGGAGGAGTATGTGGGTCATTTGAGGGTGGTACTTCAAAAATTGAGGGAAGCGAAGTTGTATGCTAAGTATGAGAAGTGTGATTTTTTATCAAAAAATATTGCCTTTTAGGTCATATGGTGTTGAGGGATAGTATTAAGGTGGATCCTAAGAAGATGGAGGTGATTAGAAATTCATCTAGACCATTGACCCCGTCGAATATTATAAGGTTCGTAGGGTTAGCAGGTTACTACTAGAGGTTTGTGAATGGATTCTCTTCTATTGCTTCTCCCATGAGAAAGTTGACACAAAAGAAGGCTAAATTTGTGTAGACCACTAAGTGTGTAAAGGTTTTCCAAGCCTTGAAAGATAAGCTTATATCTACTCTTGTTTTGTCTATACTAGAAGGGTTGGAAGGGTTTGTTATGTATTGTGATGCCTCTCGAATTGGTTTGAATTATGTTTTGATGCAAATTAGTAAGGTGATAGTCTATGCTTCTAGACAACTGAAAGTGCATGAAAAGAATTATCCTAATCACGATTTGAATTGGCCACCATGGTATTTACTTTGAAAATTTGGCATCATTATTTGTATGGAGTGCATATTGATGTGTCTACCGATCATAAGAGTCTCCAATATGTGTCACCCAAAAAGAGCTCAACTTGAGACAAAGAAAGTGCTTAGAACTCCTTAAGGATTATGACATAAGTGTGCATTATCATCCCAGTAAGGCAAATTTTGTGTCCAATGCTTTGAGTAGGGTGTCTATGTGTAGCCTAACTCATGTTGATGGTGGTGGAAAAGAGGTATCTAGAGAGGTTCATTGGTTGGATAGATGGGGAGTTAGGTTGGAAGAGGTTGATAATAGTGATATTGTAGTTGTTGATTGCTTAAAATCTTCATTCATTTATGAGGTAAAAGCAAAG